>WNHD01002429.1:0-22702 GCA_011057455.1 Ganaspis sp. Gsp50 | reverse complement strand
TTCTGTGCAGGTACTGTCTGATGCGCCGAGTGATGTTTGAGGCGTGGTTGCTTAAACCGCTGTATCTTTATTAATTTTGCTCGGCTTTATATCAAATTTCCACACAAAATAGTTGTACATTAAGAAAAAAAAATAAAAAAAAATGGAAAAAAAAAGTTTGAAAACACTACCCCCCCTTAATAAAAAGAGCGTATACTTTCATTGAATTTCAAAACTGCTGACACAGAGTTTTTGCGAAATTGGATCCGTTATTTTCAGTTTTGAAAATTTGTAACGAGTTTCAAACTAATCCATTTAATTCTCACATTTTTAAGCGCTATAATAGATAGGTAATTTTGAATTTTGAAAATCCGATGACAGATTCGTAACCAGAGACTCCAAGAACCCCTAGTAACGAATTTCAAGCAAATCAAGATAGGTTTTAAATGTTTTCAGCCATGTTGGGACAGAAATTTTTAATTTTATAGTTCTAAAACAATATTCGTAATCAACGACCCCAAAATCCTCCGAGTAACAAGTTTCAAGCAAATCCGATCAATTTTTTTAAACTTCCCTTCTACTAAAAATTTTTACGTTTTTTTTAACGATGAAGTCCTTCTTTGAAGCGCATTTGTAAAAAAGGTAATGAAGCTAAAAACTCGCAGTTGATGGCATTGGAAAGATCACATCTTCTTTTATAAAAACCAACAAAAAAGTGATAATCGATTTTTTCGGATATAAGGTCCCTTTTAACTGTTCAGGTCACATATGTATGTACATATAATTATTCTAATTGTACATTATTACGACCTAAGTGAAATTTGATGTCTCAAGACAAATGACAAGTTGGCTGTTGAACGTTATGAAAAATTTTAATTTCTCTCTTTTACCATGTCCAAGAATTTTTCTTTGCTCTCACACAAGAAGCTAATAGTAAAATTGTTATTGGTGCCTACAAGACTTAGAAAAGACTTCTCGTCTTGCTCTGACAAAAACAACTGATACAGCACCTCTACTTTATCTTATATATCTTCTACTTTTTTATTCTAAGCAATAAAATTCACAGAAGAGGCTCCTTTAGCCTCACCTTTTTCTAGCTTATTTATATATTTTAAGTAGTAAGGGTCTCACAATGGTATCTAGGTCATATGAGTTTTTCGCTGTAGCCGATGTAAAGCTGTCACCTTAAGGAATTTTTTTCTCTCTATCATTTTCCCGTTAAAATGTAACGCATCTCCTTCTCTCCCTAACAAACAAAAGTAATAAAAGCGTTTCCTTTTTCCATTAAATATTTAACGTCTTTCTAACACAGTTGAATATTGTTCGTTTCAAAGGAAGGATATTTTCTCTTTACGAAGTAATTAATTTTTAAGACTACCGAGGTGCGAATTTGCGGGCGTGCCTCTGTTGGGCCAACCATGGCATTTTGATCGGTCCAACCAGTAAAGTGACCAGACTGTCAGACGCTCGAGTACCCATGGTTCGTAAACATTGTTTAGGCCAGCCATGGCTGCTAACCGTCTATACCTAACAGTCGGCACCCATAGTTGGGCCAACTCGGAGGTCAAACTAGGTTCCTATATAAGATCGCATATGGGACTCTCTCCATGTGCGGCTAAGTATGCTTCCATGTAGAATCCTATATAGTATTTTCATATATCGTCTAACATGGGGTAAATAAATAAATGAATGTAAATAAACAAATTACCAAAGAAACAATTCTATTATTTACACCTGTTAGGCAACATATTGCGGAAAGCAAGAAAAGTTACTGCGCAGCCATAGGAAATATAAAAAATTACTGCACAGCATGTTATATTTTCTAAATTGTTTAGTACTATACTATCCTATATGGGTTCTTATGTGTGATCCCATATAGATTCATACATGGATTTACACATATTCGTACCTGTATTTCCAAGTTGATGCTTACGTAACTACACATGGGAATAGTCCTATAAGGGATCCTGTATAATATTCTATTTAGGACCCCAAATATGATGACATGTAGGATCCTACATAGGATTCTATACGGGATTTTCAGTAGGGAATTTTACCGACGCCGACGGTCTGCTGACTAAAAACGCCAAGCTTGGCCACACTCTGGGTGCCGACTTAATTTGAAGACAGTTGACCGACTAAGAATGCCAAGGTTGGTCCACCTCTGGGTAGACCTAGATAATTTCTAACTGCAAATAAATTTTACTTAAAAGAAACAAATATTTCTATGCTTCTTTCACTCAATTTATTCTTATCTCACCATTGACCTATTATAATTTCTCTCCTTAACTTTATCTTTTTACGATTAACTATTTGTCACTTATCCTTATCTTTATCTCTTTTTCCTCATTTCCTTAATTTTATCTCTTTATCATCATACAGGAAACACTTCGTTACTACACAAATTATAAAATATAATTTAAAGAACGGAGTTCTAGAAGTCGTTAAATAAGCAGCGAGCAATATTATAGAGGGATGCAGGATAAACCACCATAGAATTGCAAAACCAAACAGACTTACCGGTACGCCGACGCTTGACACTCCAACTTGCTGAGACGCTTATAATTTTGGAGAAATATTAAAGCAGGTCCGCAACGATAGAAAGACACACAATGGATAATAATTACGTTTATTCTACAGAAATTAAACGATATGATACAATTTTAACAATCGCGCAGCAATTAGAAGTACACATTCAGCAGTCACGCTTCTCTCTGACTTCCGCGTTCCTTTTTGGCAACAGGTTTCGCGTACTGCGACGACAATACCCGAGCGTGACCGAAGATCCATGGAAGGTTCGTGGGCGCTAACCCACGAAACTTCAGAGCCCTTTTTCGGAATCATTTTCATTGGCGGTCGTCTGGCCTAGTGGCAAAATGCGAACAATTAGTAGTTCTGTCCGGATCAGTTGATGGCGCTGCTGTAGTGAGGTTGTCTGTACTTGGGGGAGGGGCTCCCTTGTCAAGCTCTTTGCCCAATCTCAATGCGAAATTGTTTTCTGGCCTTTTTAATCATTTTAATTCAATAAGTGCTTTTAACTTTTAATAGTTCGTTTTTTAGAAAAGGACGAGTGTTTTGTGTGCATTTTTAATATTCGAAATTCTGCAGTTGTTTGTACGAAGAATTCAGCAATGGGTGAGTTTAGATAATGTTTTGATAGCAATAATTTGGAGGTTAAGTTTACGATGGACACATGTAGATAATATCAATAAGTTTCTAAATACTTACATTAATTGTTTTATTTAAAGTAAATGCCATAGGTGTAATCAGTGTACTAGTTATCGGCAAATTTCGTGATTTTTAATAGTAAACTAGATTGTATCAATGTTTACAAAGGTATAATTGTTAATTCTGTTTCAGCTTTGAACATTGTAATGTTTAAATACAATTTTCTTATGCTTAGACAGATTTTCTAAATTGGATAAAGAAAGTAATTATTCAAAGTTGGTTTTAATTGTTGTTTGGATTGTATGCAAACCTATATGAAAGTGTTAAGTTTCAAGTTATGACAACCGCTGTCAAAAATAATAAGCCTTGTCAATTAATTATAAAAACTTTATAAGATTATAAGGTAATAAATAGTGCAAATACTTACTTATAAAGAAATATGATAGTTTTAGTATATTTCAATTTCTATTAATTAAAAATAATAAATCCGATGACAGATGCATTGATAAGCTTGCTGTGAAAACCGGCTTTAAAAAATAATGCATATAGTAATTGCTTTTGAACATTAAAACATACTTCATCGATGGTCTTAGTAATCAAAAATTAATTGAAACATAATTTATTTTTCATATAAATTTAAATTTGATTATTGAATTATTTGAAAAATAATCTTGTTTATTTTCATTGTTGTAAATAATATTTGTATATGTATATCTATTTTTAAAAACCTTAAAAGTAATTTTAAATTACATATGTATAGCAATTGCTAAATATTCACTCAAAAGTGCCGATAACTAGGTCAACCGAATTGGTTTATGGCTAATAATTAACTCTTGCATCCTGATTGAAGTGCATAACTTTTTATCAATGAAAAATAATTTTAAAAATCCTTGATTATTATTTAAATTATATTTGTTGGCCATTATACATATGCTATTTCTGAATCTGAACTGCCCCAGTCAAAAATTAGAATGTCTTGTAACTTTAGTGAATTGTTGCTCTACTTAAAAACAGTATTAAATCCCAGAAAAATTAGCTATTTTGAAAAAATTTGTAAAAAGTGGAAGAAGTTCTATTTTGATTTTTTGAGTGTCACCGTCATTTTCGAGTCCGCATAATTATGGCACAACTTAATAGTTTTCAATTTATGTATAGCGAATTTTAAAGCATTTTCCATGCACTTTTTAAATATAAAACAGTTTTCCAAAAACAGTTTTAACCATTCTTTTTTTCAAAATTAATTTTTATTTTTCACTTTTGAAAAATATTTGAATAGTTTTTTTCATTTTTTCTCTTATTTTTAATCGAAAGCTCAGATTTTTTCCAATGAAATGTCTTTATCTTGTACGTTTTCTCGAGAACCCAATATTATCCAATTTCCAGTTTTACATATTTCATTGGAAAAAACCTGAGCTTTCGATTAAAAATAAAAGAAAGAACAAAAAAAAATATCCAAATGCCTCAAAAGTGAAAAATGAGACTTAATTTTAAAAAAGCAATGGTTAAAACTTTTTTTGAAAAAAAAACTCTTATATTTAAAAAGTGCATGGAAAATGCTTTAAAATTCACTATACATAAATTAAAAACTACCAAGTTGTGACATAGTTATACGGAATCGAAAATGACGGTGACACTTGAAAAGTTAAAATTCAACCTCCTCTACTTTTTATAAATTTTTTCCAAAATAGCTAATTTTGTAGGGATTTAATACTGTTCTTAAGTAGGGCAACAATTTACCGAAATTACAAGACATTCTAATTATTGACTCGGACAGTTCAGGTTCGGCAATATTGCTCCATATATGTTTAATCCAAATAAATTCCAAATACATTTTTAAAAAACATTCATTTGATAAAACGTTGTGGACTTTAACCAGATATATCAAATTAGATTATTTAATGATTTCGTAACTTCTACAGATAACAAATTGACCAGTACGCGTTGCGTAGTCCCATCTTGCGATTCTGATCGAAAAGTCAAGAGACACATGTTCCCTAAAAATAGTGCTACTGGTCAGATGTGGGTGCAAGCAGTAAATCATCCGATCCTGACTACTTTGAGTTACGACGAAATTCGGAAGAAGGAATATTTTGTTTGCCATAAGCATTTTCCTCCTGAATGCACATATTTTACAGGCCGAAGGTCTCTGAACAAGGAATCAATTCCATCATTGCTTTTGCCTCTAAGGAATGAAACAAATTCCATTGCAGATAAAGAGATTTGTATTAATGTGCAGGAATCAAGTACCAAAAAGACAACCTTGGAGAATAGGTTACCATCCGAATTGTCTCCTGCAATATTGTACTCTCGATCACCAATAGATGCTTGTGTTAGAAAAAGCTCCCTGAAGACGCCAGAGGGGTCTAGTGACCAATTAGCAATTGGAAAAAAGAGGAAAACTCGAGAACATTCTGATGGGAAAAACTAGAGGAGTTGTCAACCTGGAAAGAAGTTAAAGACAGAAATTTCGTACTGCGCCAAATTGAAGGGAGAATTTTTATTTGATATTGCCAACGTCGATAATTTTCCTGGGATTTCTGCAAACGATTCTTCTGGTTTGAAGGCAACCTTGCAGAATAAAGTACTTGGATACGATGTACAGGACTTAAGTAATTCGGATTCCTTTGAAGAAGTGGCTGACAGTTTGTCAAATTCCGCTGCACTGAAGTCGTTGACCAATCCCACTTTCAAAGCTTCACTAACTTTAACTGCACATTTCGAAGATTCCGGACCATCATCTGCAGATAATGAACTGAATAGTTTACAGAAATCAAATTATGTAAGAAAACCGATTAGGACTTATTCCCGCAAATCAGTGTTGAATGCAGCAGCTGCTAAATCTTTGGAGGAAGCGATACACGGTGAAATGCTTTTATCGTTTCATCCTGAAACCATTTTCACTTCAAATTTAAAGGACTCGTCGATAAATGGTCCTTCTGAAGTGACTTCTACTGCAACTGCTCATTCTCAATTTACTGCACCACCATCTGCACATGACACTAATAAACCGGCTACTTCACTAGAATTAAATGACCTTGACAAGCTCAGGAAAATCTATTCCCGCTCTTCTACACCAAAAGCAGCTAAAGGCAAAAAGGTCTTAAAAGGACAAAATTTGGTTATAAAATCCAGATTAAAAAGACGTACAGGTTTATCCGCTGATGATCTGGAGGTAACTTATAAACTGGCTCCAAAAGGAAAGCGCATAATTACGCAGACGCTTAAGCTGCAAAAAGAATTATCCAGATGCAGAATTCATCTAAAAAGGTACGTATTTTCAAACTAAAATAATATATTTCAAAAAATGATTTGTTTATATCTTAAATTTAACTTAATTAACTCTTTGAATCTGATTTATTAATTTGACTGTAATAAAGTTAGTTAAGATTTGTTTAAATGCACGGAAAAATGTAGTTTATTGAATTTTACAAAACTTTTTGTATTCTTGAATATATTAATTCACAAATTTAATTTTATATGATGTACAGAGCAGTTTTGTAAAACCTACGAATATTTCAGGATAACTTAGAAAACTATATAGAAATTTTATAACCAATTTAGTACTTGGTAGTGATAGTTTCTTAGATTTTACAAAACTGCTCTGTAGGGCATATAATATCAACTTTGTGAATTGATATATCCAAGAATATTAAAAAGTTTTGTAAGATTCAATAAACTAAATTTTTCCGTGTATTGCAAAACGATGGATTTTACTGTTTTAAAGTACACAATTTAGAATTAACTTCAATAAAAATATCTTAGAAGAAGCGAATCAAAAACACTTCTAACAACAAACTAAACTAAAAACATTAAGCAAGAAACTATTTTATTTAAAAATATTAAAGTATAAATCAATTTTTTAAAAATTAATGTACATAATAAAATTCAAATTTAAATAGAAGAAACAGATTTTTTCTACCCATACAAAAATAATATAAAAAGTAAAAAGTATAACTAACACTAACAACTATAATAATTAAATGAATAATAATATAATAATAATATACGAATAATGATATGTACAAATTACTTTTTTTTAAATTATAGGCGTAAGAAGAAACACTTAAGCAATAAGTGTTTGGTTTTGTGCAAAAACTTCAAGCATTTATCTTCGACTCAGCAAACAATTGTACAAATGCAATTGAAAAATGCTTTAAAAGATGCAAAGGGAAGAAGATTTACGGAAGATGAAAAAAATATAGCTTTGGCTATTTATAAACGATCACCAGCAGCATATCGCTGCTTAACTGAAATCCTCATCTTGCCTTCAGTAACCACTGTTAAACGGAATTTGAGCAAAATCGAATTGGACACAGGAATCAACAGCAACATTTTCGAATTGCTGAAAGAATGGGTGGCTAATATGAAGGACGAAAGGGACAAAGTTATTACACTTATGTGGGATGAAACCCACCTCAATTCCGAATTACATTATGATTACAAAAAAGACAAGGTGATACACTGAGAAAATTATGGCGTCACTACAGCTCTGATGTGAGAGCCGCAGGAGCTTCACGTGTTCTGCCCCTGGCTTCTCCATGCAACAGCACGCTCAGAACACGAGGAGCTCCTGCGGCTCTCACATCAGAGCTGTAGTGGCGCCATAATTTTCTCAGTGTAGGATTTGAAGATTTTGGAGATAGACGCACCAGCCACTTTGCCAACGAGATTCTTGTTTTCATGATCCGAGGCTTATGGAGCAATACTAAAATGACAATCTCGTATTATTTTGCTAATGGTCAGACCACGGGAGGCGAATTAGCGCACCTTATCGAAGAAAACTGGAGGATGTTGCAGAGAGCTGGTTACCACATTGTTGCAACCGTGTGCGACGCAGGATCCTCGAACAATAAGGTTTTGAATCATTTAAGAGATGATTACATAAAACTGTGCAGAAGGAACAAAACTGAACCAGGTAATTGTGGTATTCTGTAATAATATTGAAAATTCTGTATATGATTCATCAGTTTCGCATTCAGGTTTGGCTATTCAAACTGGAAATCATAATAGTCGTGGTATTTTAAATTTTGTCCCTTAATTTATAAACTTTGTTTTAAATGTGAAAAGTAGAATAATAGACTGCACGCGTCAAATAAATATTTTAAAAGAATTAATGAAAATAATACTTAAAATTCCGTATGTAATTTCGAACCAAATAACGTTTTTACTTTTCCAGATCCGAGGGATGGGGTCATTGAATTTCATGGAAGTAAAATATGCCTTCTACATGACACGGTCCATGTATTTAAAAGCTGCAGAAATCTCCTGTTAAATTATTTGCTGGAATTAGATTATCCAGAAGCCGACGCGGATCCATCGTTAGAAAAGAAGTTTGTGAAGTGGGAACACTACGTGATAGCGTTTCAGATGGACATCAACAGTGTAAACTTCAATCGAAACATCCCTAAAGTAACTGAGAAGCATATCCGCAAAGAAAAGATAAAGAAAATGAAGGTATCTCATTGCTGTCAAACTTTCAGTAACTCTATGGCGCAGTGGATGTACACTTGTGCACAAATTGGAGGTAAATGAACATTTTTCTCTTCAAAATATTTGATTAGACTTAAAAATCCTTTAAAATAATTCAAAATCTTTTTAATTACTTTAAAATACTTCAAAAATTAGAGATATTTAAATATATTTAAAATTAGTTGAAACACTCAAAATACTTCAAAATGCTTTAAATACTTCAAAATATTTAAAACAATTCAAAAAACTTCAGAATATTTAAATATACTTAAAATTCCATTAAAATAATTCAAAATATTTTTCATTACTTTAAAAGACTTCAAAAATTAAAAACATTTAAATATATATAAAATTCGATTTTCGGACCGAAAATTAGTTAGAAATACGTAAAAATACTTCAAAATATTTAAAACAATTAAAAAGATCTAAAAACAATTCAACAAACTTCAGAATATTTAAATATACTTAAAATTCCTTTAAAATAATTGATAATCTTTTTAATTGCTTTAAAATACTTAAAACATTAAATATATTTAAATATATTTTAAATTAGTTTAAAATAATTCAAAATACTTTAAAATACTTAAAAAACTGCATAATATTCAAAAACAATTAAAAGAATCTACAAACAATCCAAAAAACTTCAGACTATTTAAACATATTTACAATTCCTTTAAAATAATTCAAAATCCTTTTAGTTTATTTAAAAGAAACTTCAAATTTGTTTTAACGAATCTTTAAAATAGTTATTTTTTTTAAAAAATATCAGTTTCTTATGTATTAAATAAAGTATAAAAAGATTTGTAAAGTTTTTAAATTACTTTACATAACTTTAAATGGCTTTAAAATAAAAAGGATTGACCTTCATTAATTTAAATATAGAAAATTATTCTTTTATATATTTATAATAAGAGCATTAAGAAAACTTTCATTATTTTTAAAGGAAGAAGTGTGCTCAAAAATCGGACTGAAAAACAATGCTTCTTAATGAGGAAGCAAATAAATATACATTTGAAAAATTAACTTTACTGTTTTATAAACAAAGATAAAACAACTGCTTCTAAGAATGCAAAAGAAATAATGAGCAATGAATAAGTAAATAATGAATTTATGTTTTTCATTTTTCTGCAGAAATAAAGACTACTGAAGGGATTTTCAAAATGGAACAGCAAGCCTTTAATACAGCTAATTTCACGAAATTCCAAGATGACCTTTTTGATTCCCTCAACTCCAGAAAAACGAGGAGAGATACCCTGGAAATCAACAAACCTCTCCAACAGGTTGTGACTGAAAACAGCCCTCATTGGGAATTTTGGAGAAAGGCTGTGATCAATTTTGAGAATATGCGCTACAGGACCATGAAAGATAAAAGACCTCCAAGAGCGAATGATACTCGTCGCAGATTCATCAAGACTTTGAAAATGATGCCGGACCTCTGGAAAATGTTAAAGACAAGGGTTTTCATTTTCTAAAAACTGGATATATAAACCAGGACCCCTTGGAAAACTTTTTCGGTCGTTTGAAGGCACGGGGCGGGCGAAATGTTTCCCCTTCATGTTCTGTTGCAGAAGCCTCACTTAAAACTTTAATGGTTGCGGATTTAAGTGGAAAAAATTCTTTTGGATCGAATTGTTTTGAAGATGGAGCAACAACCTTGGCAAATCTCAGTACGCTGTCAAATAGTTAAAAAAAATACTAACACCGAAAACAGTGGCAATAGATGTCATGAGTTTGACGAAGCACCACATCCAGTGGATACAAAGGGCGATAAATGGTCCTCGGTTACGACAGCCAGGCAAATCATTTCAGCAGGTCAATTCGCATCCATTGTTTTGTCAGGGATCAAGGGAACTGAAAATTGTAAGCAATGTTTTGAAGTTTTTTTTTCCGAGAAGAATAATGACAACCTTGGAATTCTAAAGAAAGCTCAGTTTGAACAGCCAAAGAGAGTTGCACATGCGGATTATTATGAGAGAGGATTTTCTAGAGGTGTCAAAATTGTGGAGAAGAAATTGAAATCGATTGGCTCTTGCGTTCAATTAAGACTAAAGTTGAAGGATGCTTTAAATTTTTTAGATTTCGAGTGGGTTACCTGCAACGAGCACCGAAATCTAATAAAACATCACTTCAAAGAAAATATTGTGCTCCATTGCATTGACAAGTGGACCATTGATTTAAATAAAATATTATCTGGTCAAAAGAGAATAAAAGAAGGAAGCATCATTGAAAAGCAGGCTAGTAATCATTACTTATCTGGTCTGAAAAGAAAAACTGGAATGGAAAAAGCGTAGGTGTTACTTTCTTATTTCTATAATTTTTACTCTCAAGCCTTTTCCTAATTAATAATGTTATCTTATAAATTTACAGAAGGAATCCTGCAGCTAAAGAATAAAGGAGTTCGCCGACGAACATCGAAAGAGGGCAAAAACGACTTGCGAAACCAATTATCGAGTTACAAATGTTACGGATAGCCCACTGTAAATATTAATTAACTTTTTAGAAGTTACTAATAATTATTTATTAATTATTATTTTCATAGAAAATATATTGTTATATAATATAAAATTTTAAATGATAAAGAACTAGAACAAAACTAGTGGAGAAATATGTTCATTTATGAACAATCTTCTCCCTAATTAATTCAAACAAATTTTTCATTGTATTACATACTTTTTTATAGACCAGTCGATTTGTTTTTTAATGTAGTAACTATTACTAAATAATAACAAGTTTTAAAATTACATAAACAAATGCAACTTCAAATGTCAAGAATTTGAAAAAATTGTTATTTACTTTATCAACTTTTGGTAAAATATATGCTTTACTTTTAAGGTCAATCGATCCGTTTCGATGCAAAGAAAAGTTAAATAAAAAAATAAAGTTACTTAAATTAGAATTAAATTCCACCATTTTTAACTTAAATGAAACAATATTTCAATTTTTTGACAAGTAAAATCAGACATTTTTTATAAAAGTATCAAATACAGGGTTTCTACAACTCTGGAAAACATGAAAAACCTGAAATTCTCGTAGAATTTCATTATTCTTCATGGAATCATGGAAATTTCATGAAATTTTAATTTATATCATGAAAATTAATTTTTTTTATTAAATTTACTTACTTTATGATGTTTATTGAATTTTAACAAAATTTTATAATACTCTTTTTTACAGAAGAAATCTTCAAAATACTTCAAAATATTAAAAAATACTTTAAAATACTTCAGAATACTTCAAAATACTTCACAATAATCTAAAACATTTAAAAATATCTAACATGTCTTAAGATAATTGGAAATACTGAAAACTGCTTTAAAATATTACAGATCATTTAAATTACTTTAAAATTTTTCCAAATACTTCTCAATACTTTAACATTTTTTAAAATACTTCAAAATATTAGAAAATACTTCAAAATATTTAAAACACACTTCAAATTACTTGAAATGGTTTAAAATGGTAAATAATGATCTTAAATAATTTAAATTCTTACAAAATATTTAAATGTATTTAATAATTAAAAATATATTAAAAAACACCGTGAAAATATGTCTATCTTTCTCATCGAAATCATGGAAACCTCATGGAATTTTGTGAAGAAAAATTTGTAGAAACCTTGAAATATATTTATTTAAATTACAGTTACTGATTTAAAAAGATCAATGAAAAAAATTCGATTAATAAATTTAATTGAAATAATAAGATTAATTTAATTAATTACAGTAATCAAATACCCTAAAATAATTAAATTAATAGGATGACTTCATTTAATTATGATAAATCTAACACATAGAATAAATATATTTATTCAAACCAAATTAATTTAATTACATTGATGTTCATTCATTTCTTAAGAAACGGTTGGATTTTGACGTCAAAATTAGCAGTCTTCTGAGAAAGAAAGACCCCTTTCTCTAAAAACGCCTTAAATGAAACTTCAGGATGACTATTTGGAACTTTGGTTCAAAATTCCGAAAGATTCCAGCAAAATGAAGACAGTCCAGGTGAAGATACGAATAATAAGATTAACTGAATTAATTATATTAATCACAGTACATTAAAAGAAATAAATAAAAACTATTTATTTTAATTGAATTAATTAAATTCATAAAAATTATTAAATTCCTAAATAAATAAAATACATTAAAATAATTAAACAAATTAATTGAATTCGTAAATTTAATTAAATTTATTAGATTAATCAAGTACATACATTAAAATAAATAAATGAAATAGAATTACTTAATTTGAATTATAATAAGATTTTTTAAATTTATTTAAATAATTTAGTTGAATTATTAGATTTATCATATCATACATTACATTAATTTGAAAAATTAAGCATATTGATTTACATTACATTTTTTGAATTTATAAGATTAATGCAATTCATTATTAATCGTATACATTAAAATAATCTCTGCTCCAATTTTTAATATGTGCAACTCCATCAACGTAATGTGCCTGCATCATAAGGTTAATGAAGATCTTTTTGATATGGCACTGATAGCTTTTAAAACTGTTATAACAAAATACATTTTAGATCGACGCACTTAATGCTAGTTTAATTATCGGCAGTACCTTCAGTCTTTCGTTTGATTTTGTTAATAATTGTATAGTATTTTCGTTTTCGTTTTTCCTTCCTATCGATTGTGAAACAATTATGTTATTATATTTTATTACCTTTATTGGTCGTGGGCTCTTTATTTTGTTTCAAATAAAAAAAAAATTACCGTCAACCGGGGCTATTCTTTTCAGAAAAATGCTACTTTCTTAGTCAATTCTTTACTAAAATTCAGATTTATATAAAAAAGTAAAAATGACTTTAGAAATACGTTATAAACATTCTTCTAAAAATTTTCAATAAGTTAGATAAGATAACAAATTATTTTCGAAGTTATAAAATTTCAAAGTTTTAAATATATTAGCCCCGTGCTTGTGGCTATTGTTCCAAGCAAAATTTGTTTATTTATAAAATTAGTTTAGAACACTTTTTCATCACTTTAGCTGCAAGAAAACTTTTCTTTAAGAAGTTCAGAGTTCAACAAAAAAAAAACAGGTTAAAGAAGATTATTTTTGTAGGAATTATTCAACATTTTTTAAAGTAAAACGTAGATATTTTATTGAAATCCAAATTAACTCGAAAAATAACATTATTTTGTTTTAAAACTATAAATTTATTAAAATATATCCAGTATCTCTCGCGCAATGAGAATTAACATTTTTAATAATATAGTAATATATTTGAAAATATTTATTCAATACTCAACATTATTTTTTACACATAGATAACAAATAACGAGCACTTAATGACAGCTACATTTTTAGGGTTATGCTGCACTTCTCATAAACTAATAATTTATTTATTTTTATTTTCTTAACACAAAAGCCTGTCAAAAATGTTTAAAAACAATTAACTATATACTTATTTACATACTAGGAGACAAATATTTGAAAAATAATCGATTTTAAGTAGTTTTATGTAATAAGAACAATAGCCCCTGGAAATCCCGTTCGTTAGTTTTCTACATTTTTTAAAACACTTAATAAAAAAGTTAGGTCACCGATTTTACTCGAAATATCGATGCTTCTTTATGAATTTGTTTAAGTGGGTAAATAATAACCCTACTTAAAATTTTTGTACAAGAAATTGTACAAGATCTTTTACAAGATCTACAGTAGAACATGTACCAGATCAACTGCTGAACTTTTACGAGAAATTGTACAAGATCGTTTACAAGATCTACAGTAGAACATGTACCAGATCAACTGCTGAACTTTTACAAGAAATTGTACAAGATCTTTTACAAGATCTACAGTAGAACATGTACCAGATCAACTGCTGAACTTTTACAAGATCTTGTACAAGTTCTGAAATTGGAACAAGAACTTGTACACCATCTTGTACAAATTCATGTACAAGTTCTTGTTCGAATTTTTTATGCAGAATTTGTACAAGATCTTGTACAAGTTCAGCAGTTGAACTAGTACAAGTTCTACTCTAGATCCTGTAGGAGATCTTGTACAAGTTCTTGTACAGGAATTTTCAGTAGGGAAGCAATCATTACAAACTTTGGGTATGTTTATCTACGTTCGAAACTATGTTAAAAAGTGGTGTTTTACAATAATTAAAGTTCATTTGTAAATATTTTTAACGTTGAATTCGACTCCTCAAAAGAAACAGAAAATTTACGGTACCCTCCAAGGCTTTTCGTAGACACCGGAAATGAGGAAATTAAAGATATCATTGTTCTACAGATATAAATCTAAGTCTGGAACCAGTAAAATTCACATGGTTTAACTCAAACATAACTGGTTACATTTTTATCAAAATTGATTAAATAGTTTTGTTGGGGTGTGTACCGAATCTCTGAAAACGTTCTTTCGAAAAATTGCGTTTAGTCTTTGCGCAACGAGGAACTACCCAGGGTAGTAATTTTAATATTTGAATTCTAATACCTTCCTGAATTTTTCACTAATTTAACTGCAATTTTAAATCACCGAATAAATGTTTCTCTAATATCACAAAATGAAAAGAAAAAAAAATTATCTACATTCTGCGTCTAGTGGAAGCAGCTACTGTCAGCGCATCAATACATTTCTTTAAACACCAAGGAGAGCTCTCTTCTTTTCACGATAGAATAAGAATTGCGAATTTTGGTTTGAAATTGGTGGATCCCCGATCTACTTTGATATTTCTGAGAAATTTTGACCCACATTCATTTTTCTAGGAGTAAGACCAGGGCCAGGGGTGCGATTATGTAATTCGAATCTCCATCTCCTCTCCCTGACGTTCAAGCTTTTTAATATTTGTAAAATTCAAAAAAATTAAAGGTCAGGGATTTGGGACGGAGATTCGAATTATACATAATCGCACCCCAAAGACAAACTTTGCTTATAGGTCATGCGACTACTTATGAAAACGCATATTTTTTACGCAGTGAAAAATAAAAAGTGATAATTACACCTCAATTTTGCAATTGTATACCCCTATCAAACTAAACAGTATTATAAGGTGTTTCATGGAATGGGAAATAAAACATAATTATTTTATCTTTGTAATATTTTATTATTTAGGTAAAATTTACAAGTTTTGGCTTACATTTAACCGAGCAAAAAACATATAATACAGAACAAAACTTTCTTAGCAAAATAAGAGTAAATTCTTAATTTTGCAATCCGAAATAGTACGTTATATTGCTACTGAATATTGTGTAAATATTGCCAGACAATATTATAAATATGTTCCCATAACATTGCTGTGCAATATTGAAATATGCATTAATATTTGTTGTCATATATTTAAACCGAGATAACACAGAAGCTTGCTGTGACCTTGCTGTAAGGTTATCATGTAAGAAAAGATGATTCTATCACTCGGTCGTTTCTCAATATATATAGTAGAATTTAGCAATCACTCCGAGTCAAGGAATAAATAAAAAAGAACACAATTCATTTATGTTTCAGCAGCACGGCTTTCCTCATCAGAAACTATAAATTTATTACAAAAATCAAAAGAAAAAAAATTATTTACAAATTATTGTAGCTAGTGTGATGAGAAAAGCAAAATAAAAAACAATAAATTATTTACCGAAAAAACATGTTAAAAATTTTTTTCGGTAAATAATTTATTGTTTTTTATTTTGTTTTTCTCATCACACTAACTACACTAGTTTGTAAATAATTTTTTTTCTTTTGTTTTTTCTAATAAATTTATAGTTTCTGATGAGGACTACAGCCGTGCTGCTGAAAAGTAAATTAATTGTGTTTTTTTATTTATTCCTTGACTCGGAGTGATTGCCAAATTCTACTATATATATTGTTATCATGTAAGTTTGTCAAGATTACTGTGTGAGGTTATGTCAAGATTACCGCAAGCTTAAAATGTCTAATTGTTACAAGCTTAGAAGGTAAGGTTATATCCGAAGATATAACTTGTCCTAAACTTGTCCTAAGCTAAAAAGTTATTAATATTTTTGCATGAAATTTACAGAAGTTGGAGTTTTAATTATTCCTCGGACAACGAGATTTTAATAATGCTAAATCATTTAATTTAACAAAAGTTATATTAATAATTTTTTAGTTTAGGACAAGTTAAAGGAGAATTACAATATAATGCATCTTTTAGTAAATTTCATTGTCCTGTATTTTTTCAAAAACAGCAAGAAATATGGAAAAATCATTAGAAAAGAAAAGACAAGCCAGAACATTTTTCTAAATGATAATAAATTTAAGACATTTCTTTCTTTCATCAATTTTTAGGTTCTGGGGGAAAAGAGCAGCCCGCTATTAAAATGATATAGGACGTTCTTGCATCTACAGGCTCAACTGTTGAAATGTTAAAAAAGGAACGTCTTTTTATTGACTAGGAGATTGCATGGTGATAAATTTCTATTAAATCTTTAAAACGGTAACCTTCTGGCAAGATTGCAGCAACTTTACGTGTTATCTATGTACACTATATTAAAAAATTACTATAAAACTACTAAAACAGTAGAATAATTTGCCCCTATTCCTTCGTTTAGATTATCGATACTTTAAAAATCTATCCCAACAAATTCTGACATACTAATTAACATTTATTTACATTTAAAAGAAACTAAATGTTTGTATTAAGTACATCGGTTGACTTTTTCAAACTGAAGGTTAATGCTATGATCAGCAGTAGCAAAAATTGATTTGAGTTTGGGATGACGATTCTCATCAGATAATTGACTGACATTGTATTTGCTTAAAATCATTGCCAACACAACTTTAGTATGCAACTGGCCCGCTTTCATACCTGAAACATATTAATATGACAAAATGTAATAAAAAATAATTACAAATGTTAGTTGCACTGTTAAAAATATATGACAGATTTTTC
The DNA here is from genome assembly GCA_011057455.1 of Ganaspis sp. Gsp50. NCBI lineage: Eukaryota > Metazoa > Arthropoda > Insecta > Hymenoptera > Figitidae > Ganaspis > Ganaspis sp. Gsp50. Next base: position 5,220 of record WNHD01002429.1, on the reverse strand, counting down.
TGACACAAGTGACAGCATCTTTTTCTGGTTACAGGAGACAAAAAATATTCGGATACGGTTTTAGAAATTTCTGTCACATGCAATTAGAAAAAGCTCCAGCCACATGTGACAGAAACTTCCGATACCGGTTTCAGATATTTTGGTTGGAATTTTATAATTTGATTTATGTCATATAGAATTCTATGACGGAATTTTATATTACTTATTACATAATATTGTGTTAAAATAATTAAAATATTTAAAAAATGACAATGTTTTGATTAATTGGTCTATCTTATTTTTTCTTTTTGGAGCAGAAAGCGCTTTCACTCTTCTTTAGAATTTTGGTGGAAAATTCCAAAAATGTTGAAAAACAGCTTCTATGTCCTTAAAAATTCTTAAATTGTATTTACTCAAAAACCCCACCGTTTTTTTCTTGAATTTTTTTTCTTAAAGGAAGATTTCATTTTTCTCAAAAAGTGCACAACTTACGAAAAACATTTTCAAATATGACTTATTGCTTTTTAAGAGATGTAAAAGAATGTTACAGAATATTTTTCACTATCTTGCTTTTTCAACATATTTCGCAAAAACTACCGCTTTTCTCTCACTCACGCTTCCCTATGACCGATAGTTAATTGTTTATAAGGTAATTCTCTAAGTTTAGTACTAACACGATTTTGCAAATCCTAATGGAAAAGTCATTTTTTTCAAAGGCAACATGTAATTGATTGATGGTGCTATGCAAATAGTGTCTAACATTGTAATTCCTGTGTGCAAAAAGGTAATTTTGATTATATAAGGGGCATTATTACTGAACTGCCCCCGTCAAAAAGTAGAATGTCTTGTAACTATAGTAAAGTGTTGCTCTACATTACAATATTGAATCCTTGCACTATTATTCAAAAAGTCAAAACTTCAACCCCCACTAATTTATACAAATGTTTTTCATAAGTGCTAATGTTACAGGGATATAATACTGTAATGTAGAGCAACAATTTATTATAGCTACAACACATTCTAATTTTTGACTAGGGCCATTCAGTAATAATACCCCTTACATATTTTTGGATCTTCCATGTATACCCTTTTTTGGTTTTTTACATATCTAATACCGTTCCCAATTCTTCTCCATAAGTGTCCGTAGCCGACTTTAATTAGAATTACTCGTATTAACCTGGCCCTTTCTAACCAGAGTTAAGGGAAACTACGGAAAACCTTTACCGAGTAAAGCCGATTTATCGACAATTGAGCCTTGGATGTATGACTTCGAAGTCTCGAAATAACATACAAACAAGTCCTCAACGTCAAATCTTCCGCTCTTAGTACCTCACGTGCCGGAAAAAACCCACGGCTAACGGGCGCGAACCTTCGATCCGCTACTGCAAAGCCCCAGGCATTTTCCAACTGAGCTACTCAATCGGTTAATACCCTTTATATGTAATCAGTATTATCTACTTGTTCACAGAGATTACAATGTTAAACACTATTTGCTTGGCACCATTAATTAATTACATGTTGCCATAATAAAACTTTCCTATTAGGATTTGCAAAATGGTGTTAGAACTAAACTTAAAAAACTACTTTATAAACAATTAACTATCGGTCATTGGAAAGCATAAGTGCGAGTATAACGGTAAAATTTGCGAAATATGTTGAAAAAACCGAGATAGAAAAAAATGCCCTGAGACATTTTTTTATATCTTTGAAAAAGGAACAACTCTTATTTGAAAATTTTTTTTGTAAGTAGTACATTTTTTTAGAAAAACGAAATCTTCCTTAAAAAAAGAAAAAAACATTTTTTTTCCTATTTAGCATCGGGCAAGACTTAAATTCCAATGGAAAATATCCATTACTATGTAGAAAATTTACAAAAAGAATTTTAAAGAAAGAGAACAATGTGGTTTATGAGTAATTACAATTCAAGAAGTTTTATGGAAATAGCCGCTATTTTGTTACTTTTTAACATTTTTGAAAATTTTCAACAAAATTTATTTAAGAGTGAAAGCTCTTTCTGCTCCAAAAAGAAAAAGTAAGATAGTAAGAACTGAAATGCTTTGGGAAGAGGGCACCAAGATGGACATTTCGTGTAGAATTTTTGTATTTGGTGATAGCGCGTTATGCTTTCTGATCTTTTTGTTATTTAAATAGACGAAGCTTCTACATAAATTTGAAGAGTAAAGGCCTTTTCGTTCTTCTTGCGCACACCCCACGTGAATTTTTTGTGCAAAAAAGTTTTTTAACAATATTTTGTAATACCGATAAAGTTTTCTAAATATATTTTTTCGAATGTCTACTTCTGCTTTTAATACTATTTATTAACCGTATAATAATATACTAAAATGATTTTATTGTTATTGCGTTTGTTTAAATTTGTTAAGTAGTTTTAAAAAAAGTGTCACATACCCAAAGGTGGACAGTTTGGATACCTCAAGATTAACAACACTTTTCCAATTGATTTATTCATGTTTTTGATTTGATATTTCCAATATAACCTAATATAACCTGCAGAAGAGTTTTTGCATTAAATTATTAAAATAGATTTTTTAAAAGTGTTAATTCGGGATAAATATTGTAAAAAGATATAGAATTATCTTACGAATCGTTAAATTATATTTATCTTGTTTTTGACATATTTCTGAGTGAGTTTTATAACGATGTCCATCTTGGGACCACTGTTTTTAAAGTCGGAAATCTTAACAGTTTGGAAAAGTGCTTAAAATGCTTCTTATGTTTAAAATAAAAATTTTACTTTACAGTCAAAATATACCTAACATAATGGACTTTCCTTTGGTATGTAACGTTTTAATATATATCTTATCAGGTTTAGATTCCGCAAACTTAAATCGATAACATGTCGATCCTAAGGCCCTCTCCCCTATAAGTCAGTAAAAATATTACATTGTGCACCAAGTACGAAAAAAGTCGTTTTTCGATGAGCTTCATAGTTACTGCTGCAGCGAAGCAAATGCAGCATTCGAATTCGTTGGAAAGGTTTTTTTCGTACGATCTGTGCACAGTGCTTTGTGTAACAACTGCTAAAAGAAAATTGCATTTTCGAATCAAATTTTTGTATGATGTTTCATGTTTTTCGCGAGATTTTTGTGTCAGTACAGCTGCTGTTGCTTCTGCCGCAGCAGTGACAATTGTTGGACCAAAAAAATATACACCGAATAAAAAAACCCACACAGCACCGGAAATTGGCTGAAAATTCACAGAAGTTTAGTTCCAAATTTATAAAATATTTTGGACTGAAATTCAGGGGACTTTCAGGGACCCAGCAAAAAGAACTAATTAAAACGAATTGAAACGAATTAACGGTTTGACGAATTAGTATGAATTCCGCTTACGGATTCGCCGATACGAATTAAAACGAATTGAAAATAATCCCTCCTTCAACACCTGCAATTCGAATAAATTATAAAGCTTCATTTGTGAGTACGGATTTGATGAAAAATATCACTTTCACTTATAATCAGTAAGATTCTTAAACACAGAAATTGTTTATTAGAAATTTATATAATTCTTTAATCGTAATATGTACATTTTTAAAACTTTACTAAATTAGCACGATTAGATTGTTCGTAAAAAAATCGGTTAGTTTTAAAACTATTTTTCTTCGATTATAACACTCTTAAAATAAAAAAATTGTTCTTCAGTAATAATGATCACTATGAGACGCACTTTCATTTATACAGTATTCATTTAGCGTCGTTATTGGCCACTTACATCATATCTAACACTAGTATGCCATTTTTATCATATTTCTATACGTATATTCTTGTAATTAAAAATTATAGTGAACAATTTTTATAAAGAAATCAATACAATTTCTGAACATGATACAGCAGACTGACATATGACAATATCAAAAAGTTCACTCTCGAATATTCCCTCACAAGCGGAAATTTTGATGATTTCCTAAAAATTTCCTGAACTTCAGTCCCGAATATTTGAAAATGTGGTACTGAAATTATGTGAATGTTCAGCGAAATGCCGGTGCTATGTGGGAACACATTATCTAAAAGCTAGGTGATTTACATTTGCTTTAATTTAAGCAATCTAAAGACATGCGAAACGTCAAATCACTTGTAGGTGTATATTATATATAATATCTACCATTCCATGTATGATTCTAACATAAATTTCAGTCAAAGTTTCATAATTTTATGAATTTATCTCACTGAAAGATCACCACGCATGCGCAATCTTGTTTTCACATAAATTTCAGATTTATAAAACATGTATCAAAAATAAATTTTTGATTCGCCTATTTTGTAAAATTATGTCACAAATGTAACATAAAAATTGCGTAAATTGCTAAATATGTTTAACAGTGTATACTGTGACGTGGTAAATTTTACCATGCACAATTTTTCGACTTTTAGTGATTTCAAAACCGAATATTAAATTTGAAGTTAAAATAAACAGCAGACTAGAAGTCACACTACAGGATGCTGCGCATCCAAATAAAAACTCGGCGACTTGTGCCATCTTTTATTTGAGTTTTTATTCTCTTGTTTAATTTCACTTTATGATTTCTATTTTGATAAATTGAATTCTGTTAGTTTTCTCTCGGAGGTTATGTCAACCAGACAATACCCTACTGTAAAATTACACGTAAGATCAAGAATTAGATCGTACAACCAAGCTAATTGATGCTGTCCTTCCGGTAAGATTCTACCCAGCCAGTTTACCATTGAATTTTTGATGCGCACAATCAAAAATGTGGACAGCATTAATGAGCTTGGGTGTACATAAGGACACACGTAAGTTCAATTGCAAGATCTCAGGCGACACGGGTAAGGTTGTATAAGCGTTCTTAGGTGAGTACTTGTGTAGTTCTCAGATGAGAACTTACGTGCGTTCTTATGTGGACTTCGTATGTCTTGACACTTGCGACACCTACTGCGTTACGTAGTATAAATTTGGAACAACGAACGTATGCAATAGAGTGTACCGAAAATCAGTTTTTTGTGTTTTGGAAGATGGGGGGTGCGGAAACGTTGTGAAGTGATGCCAAATGAAGGTACAAAAAGTTTACTATCGCCGTAGCGCCCATGAAGTTTTTAAATTTTGATGAAAACGTGAAAAATTGATTGCAGCTTTCTAAATCGACCAAAAGGTCGATATTGTAATATGTGATATCGAGAGGTCATCAATTGTGTCTTGACACACCAAGAAAGTGATTGGTTGAATAGAGATTTTCACTTAAGCCCAAAAACCCATGTATAAAAATGG
>WNHD01002428.1:0-15035 GCA_011057455.1 Ganaspis sp. Gsp50 | reverse complement strand
ATTATTTCTAGTATTAACAATAAAATTTTTGTAAGAACGATTTAAATATTGAGTGTCAGTCTTAATGTTAACAGAATTTGAGTTTTTCCAAATGTGAAGTATTTCTAAAAAATTTCTTTTGTACCAATTTGATTCATAGCCCAAAATTCTTGTGTCTCTAAACTCAAACAAATGATGCAAATCATGTGAATGACGGACCAGAGCAGTTTTTTTATCATCTTTACCACAATTTCTTGTGTTCAGATACTCTTGCTTTAAGTTTTCTGATAGTTTGGCCTATGTATACTGCATCACAGTCCCTGCATGGAATTTGATAAATATTGGATTTTTCCAACAATGGAGTAGGATCCTTCATAGAGTGAAAAACATCTCGATTATTATTTTCAGTTTTAAAAACAGCTTCAATATAATGTTTCTTACTATGTAACAAACTGTTATGTAATTGCTTTTGTTAATAAAAATATCAAAACCATATTTTTTATCCTTCTATGTGTTTTAATTAAATGTTTTATTATCTTTAAAAGTATTTTTTTTCAGTTGAGGGTTAATGGTTACAGGAAGTGACAATTTTTACATTTAGTTTATTAAAAGTAGATCAGGCCACTTGTAGATCATCTGAGGATCAAGAGAATCTTGTAGAGAAAGTGTTTTCTTTGTAAAATTTAAAGTCATTAGCAAACTGAATTACATAAGAAAAATTGTAGTTGCTCAATTCAAAATAAATTATTACATCCTTTCGGGTACGGAGAATTTAGGATTAATACACTTTCGGCAACTATAAATTTCGATCCAGTAGAAATTACATTGAACGAATTTTAGTAGTCTATTCGTGTGTCTCTCTTGGGATTTCTCGTCGCCACTCATCTCGCGACCGCAGATTTATGCGTCACCTCAGACTGGTAACTAACCCTTCAGTTCGAGAAGCTCTGACGGTTACCTAATTAACAAAGATCTTATGCAAACTTGAAGTATTTGGCTACATTTACCTTTCAACCAAAAAGTCTCAGTGTTCCTCATGCATCTATCTTATCGAATATATATTAAACTATTTCCAACTTTAACTCATACCGGAAAAGAATTTTACGTATTATCGGATATTCCAAAAAGATAGACATTTATTGACGGATAAATAAATGTAAAATATTTTGTCTAAATATTAAATTAATTAGGCAGTTATCTTTGTGTGATAAATTCAAATGAAATTTCAAAGATCTTTCCATTGTATAAATTTTCAGAAATTTCTGTCGTTGATCCTTATCTTCGTTGTTAAAATTAAAATGTTTGATTTTTTGTAGATAATCCTCTTCCGTCACCTATTTAAAAGATGACAAAAGGGATTCTTTCGTACGATGGAAATAAACGAATCCATGAATAGGATTTGAAATGAAGACTCAGTCAGTGAACATGATATCTTTATTGACATACGTCCTTTATTTTTAAAGTTTTTTCTTCTCTTTTGACGAAGGAAGAATTGTAAAAGGTAAGTATAGTCGACCTCAATTGGAAACGTCGACCTTTGTGTAATGTTACGTGTACTTGAGAGACATCAGGGCGCCTATTGGCTCATCCCTCTCGAAATCGGCCACTGCCATTGCATGAGGCGGCAGAGGGTCGTTGTATCGAGTTCAATAACCCGCACTCTTGCACGTAGTTACCTGTCACTAGTTAATTCGTAGATGAGGCAAACGTTAACTCTCAGTCTGTCAGACTATTCCTATTCATTATTTAGAAAATCGATTTCTAATTTTATTTTTCCATTAGGCAGTACACTAATAGGAATGTCCAACTTGCATTTGTTTTTTTTTTGTACAAGCATTTAGTTTAATTTAAATGTTTAAAATCAAGAAATAAAGAACGTTTTATTGTTAAATTAAGTAATTAATTCTGTCATCTGGATAAGTGACATTTTAGATTGTTATATCTTGGAAAGCTCCGTTATTTATTCAATTATCAATTGGATCTCCTATTACTGCGGATTAGCCAAAGCCCATTATTATCTATTCCAATCTATGTAACTGGAATATCCAGTAAGTTTATGTAACTATATCCATTTGGATTCAGAAAATGTGGATACCAGTGGTATCACTTTCTTGGAATTCTCGGACTTCAATTTGCTGGTTTACTTCTGAGGAATAATGTTTGTTTATGTGCATGATAAAAAGAATTGAAGAAATTAATTTTTTTATATATTGTATTTGCTGATATGAATTTCATAGTGACTTGTTGAGGTTACGTAAGGAATAATTGAATATGTTTAATTTTAACAAGTCCAAACATTTATTAAAGACAATTTCCTATCGTCAACAAGGGTACAAGATAGACCGACAGTTTCGTTACATGACAAACCTGTCAAGCAAATTTTGGAATGTTGCTGTGAGAAAAAGAGTAGGTAAGGGAATAAAAGATGGAGTAAAAGGCATGTTGCATTTTTGGAAAGATTGGATTAGTTATTCGTAGGATGAGAAAAAGGAGGTTTTATCCAGATTGAGGAACTGCTAATGTTTTAATGATGTTCATTTTATGATCCCCTTTTCAAAAACCTTTCTAGATAAGCTTTCTCTACACATCATAAAGATTTTTATTTGAGTAAGTTGAATTAAGTTTATTTGAGTAGTTTGAATTATCGGGACAAATTTAGTTTCTACAAAACAGATAATCCTTACTGCAGAAATGTCCACTTTTAATCTTAAGCTCCAAAATATTTCCAAAAACAGGATTCTCATGAAGAAATAAAAGTCTCACTAAATACTTTAAGAGTCAACAATTTTGGAGGAGTAAAATAGTTGTAATTTCTCGGAGTAAAGGAAGAAAGGAGCTAAAAGTTTTCTATTTATTTTTATTTATTTAACTCCTCTGTAATCAAAGTACAAACTATAACTGAACTGTAGTCTTCTATCCGGTGACTCTCCTCGGATTTCCCCTTCTCTTTCCATTTTAGTCGTCATCTTTAGCTGTCCCAATTTTAATTACTTGTACCCTTGTCACCGATGTTTCTTGTCCTTATTTTTGCGTGAGCGAGGCAGAGCGTTTTGCTCCTACGCAATTGTATGCAGCCCGTAAACCGGGTACCTACTTTATATTTCAGGTATAGGTTTTGGGCGGCCTTGTTTTAATTAACATCAGTCAAATGCCTTATTACCGCTTGCCACGCATTTCACTCATTAGCAGGCCCACCACCGTGACAAACAAGGGCATAACAATAAATTAGTCAATAAATGAGTCCCTTAACTGGGGACTCAAGAGAACTTCATAAACATTGGTTTTTTAACAATAGTGGTTTATCATCTTGTGGATCGAATTAATTATTACTTAGGGGATTCTCTATGCTTCTTCCCACTTAAGAGAGTAACACTGGTAGTAGTGATTCACTTGTTAATCATTGAAATAGTCATAATTAGAGTTGAATAAAAAAATAATTCGCAATGTTTTGTTGATAAATCCAAGGAAATCATTATTCTCCTAATCGTAAACGTGCTTTCGATGTATATGGTGAGTGTCGCGTTATCGTACTAACCTGCCCAATAGCCAATACCTTCGACGAATCTTATGGGGCTTACCTAGTCGACTATCGGACGTGCTATTTTCATGAGAACCCTCGAGGCTCAAACCAGTTTCCTCGCTTGCTGCGATAACATTACAATCAAAATGCAGAGTTTCGCTAGGATACAGAGGTCTCTGTCAGGTTAGGTGGATAAACGTGATCGTCGAACATGACAATCTTCCGATCCTAATTATACTTGCCAAATCATCCACATGAATAATCTTATTCCTCCCCTGTTGAATCGATTCCAATGGATATTAACCTTATTGATTTCTCCGCATTACCTCAATCTATATACTTTCAGATTATTCGCATTCTACTAATGCTATTATTACCACCATTTTATCCTAAACTCACAAAGTTTTTATCCTTCTGAAAAATTGTCTTTATACGAATTCTTGCAAGTAAAGTTTAAATGCCTTGAGAATTAATCTTTTTATTATTGAGATGTACATCATCCTGAAGTGTGTTCAAGCCTGGTATTTATTTCTTAATATTCTAGTATTGAATATAGTCGAAATTTGTGCGTGGTATATTTTATTATGTTACAATTTACACACAAGCGCAATATATATGTTTTTTGTTTCTGCTGGTAGTATATATCTAACGAGGGAACCCAATTATGAAAACACAATGTACGTTCGCTCCTAGAATGTTGAAGAGGAAGCAGACAGGAATGTGGTTGTGGAAGCGAGGAGAATTATTGGCTGGGATAATCAGATAATCGGTCCAGCATGTCCCCAAAGATCCTCGCATTATTCAGGCCTTGCAACCTCTAAAATCCATGATGCTGTTTTGCAATGAGATTTGACACTATGTACATGGTGTTCGTCAGGAAAGCAAACTGCAAATTTCACGCGTTTCTGAAGCTTCGACATTCAGTTTCCCTCATTCTCTCTCAACCCTATCGTGCAACTTCCGCTTTATGCCCAAATATACTTCCCTCGGTGGACTACATTAGTAATGGAACACGTGCCACCAATAGATCTTCCTTTATCGTCCCATTATGACAATTTGCCTCCTTAGTTATATACCGGTTTTATCCCTTTAGTATTTTGTTACTTATAAAAACATCGACACATGTCGGGATTTATATTTATTGTTATGAAAATTCGTGACATGGGAAACGAATTTTGCTTTAAATTTACTAAATATAAAGAAAATAATGTATTACATATAATAACCCATCAGTTCTGTCGGTTTATTGTCAAGCTAAGGTGGGATAGTTTTGAGAGTGGTTAGAAAATGTGGGTGTGTCTTTTCAAATCTTAAGGTCTATTTCAAAATTTAACTCACCTGCCTCTTACCTGGAGAGGGAAACTTGAATTAGTGGTGGGAGATATTTCATATATTTTTTTTTAGCTTCAGTATATTTTCGTGAATATTCATGCGCACATCGAATAAGTGTTTTCAGTAGAAGAAGAAATTGGAGGCTTTCAATAATTTTCCGATCAGATTTGAGGTAAGTAAATAGGTAGTTCTCTCACGATGGCATCGAAAAACTACTTTAAAATATCACATTTCACATGATTGATTACTATTTTTATTTTGTGGCCAAGCTCGGACTCAACATTTTTAATTTATTTGATTTATGAATCCATTCTTTCTCAATTGTCTATTTTCATAAATTTATTGTGTTAAGAAATTTATTACGTATTTTTGAAAAAGAACACTACGTTGTATCTAATGACGAATTAATTTTTTTAAATCATTTATTGAAAGTTCTTTAAAGAACTTTCAATGCGGATCAGAGGTCCGCACTTCTCAAAGAATTGTATTTAAGAACTATTGTGACGTGGTCAGTCGGAAAGAAAAACATTCGACAATCACCAGTCGGCGCCAATTCAAGTCCTAAATACAAACTTGAAGCTGTGGACCAGAATTTACGGTTCAGGACCGAGAGGTCAGTTTCATTCTGTCAGAATCTTATTTCAATATAATATGTTGTATTAGGAAAATTGGAACGAAGTGAAATATTAATTTTGCGGATTTATAATAATTTACTAGAGTAAGTATTTTAAGCAATATTTCTTCTTTAACGGGAAATCCGAAAGTATATTATGCGAAATTCGTATTTAATGAAAAGCAAATTCGCCGAATGCCATTGGCATAACCAACAGGTTGAAAGCCGAGCCAAGCATATTAGTCGACATGTATCGCGGGTGTGGTAGACTTGGAGGATGGTAATAAATGCGGCCAAGTTTTGCGAATAAATTAAGCAAAGTTTCTTCGTGTCGGAGGAGTTAAGAGAAGAGGTGTTCTTTGCTGGAAAGGACTAAGAGAGTATTACAAATCTTTGCTAGGGATGGTTGTGTTTACACAACCACGACAGAAACTGTCACAGCGCAGCGTTCAGTATCCTTGATACAGATGAGGTAGATGAGCGTCTGTGTTTGTCTCCAGACTCCAGTTCCAGACATCTCTGTGGGTGTAGGTGCTCGCAATAAGGTACCAGTCTTAAGAGGATTGAATGCACCCACTTCCGGGAAACTTTCTGTCAAGATTTTTATTACTCTGATCATACTTTGATCTCACTTATGTAATCAGTTCTTTTATTCGTTTCTGTTGAGTTTTATTGAAAATCCTGGTTAGTATTGAACAGCAGTTTTTGATATTATTTGTTCAAAACGAAAGGACTAAAAGGACAATGAAGTGAAAAAATAAGTAAAACCGAACAAACATGTCGGACTTTGAGATATTAAAAGAAAATTATAATCCAATCTCAATGACTCGAGGCTCAATTCTGATCCTACGTTAATTAAATTCCTGAGCTAAATCTCTACTACTGAAATATGAACAATGCCGGTCATAATTCAATCCCTTGTATTTCACACAGTTTAATTAAATGTGGAAGTGATTTTTAATCTCTGTTCGCAATATTGAAGTTTGAATGTGTTGAAGTAGGTGAAATAATTTCAATGGATGGAGTTACGCAAGTGGGAAAATTTTTCGTTCATAATATTGATAGGCACTTTCGGAAAATTTACATTTATGCTCCATTTTGTATGAAACGTAAATTGGTTGAACAGGTGACAGTGTTTCTGATATTGGATTTTCTTTGCTGCGACTATTTGCATTTAAAAGAAATTCATCTTGACAAATTGTTTTTGCAAAGCACTTTTGAAAATCTTTGTGCGTTTTATGGTGTATGAGAAGAAAGAGCAGGTTTGTGTAATAGTAATGACTATCAATAATTCATTACTAATATACTGTGAAGAATTTTATACATATGGTTACATATATATGGTTTTATACATACTCACATTTGTGAAAGACGAATGCGAACGCTATTGTAAATTTTTAGGAGATAGGGAAATTCCTTTACATTATGAAGAGAAGCATAAGTTTCTTGTGTCGCGTAGATGTCGCAGGTTGAGCTTCAAATGGAAGCTGAAGCCCAACTGAGAATGCATTTTACATGGGCGTAATAGCATCCATATTACATAAAATACGATGCATTATTCAACTCACACTATTGCAGATTCTATCTGCATGCAGTGATTCGCCATGAAAATTTGTGCAGCATATGGACATACAAATTTTACCCTATAAAATTGTCTACTTACTATTAATCTTGTCATCTTATCACTCTAAACTTGGTTCGAAATTTATCGATCATCAATCTGCCGATTGCCATAACGAAGATTCTTTGAAACCAGTGATCCATATTTAAATATTGAATTAATAAAACTGTTACTAGCTTTAGATTTGTTGCTGTTCAATCTTAATTAATTGAATATATAAAAATCAAATATTCGCGGAGACGATTCGCTTGACATCTGGTTGATGTATATAAAGGTAATTAATGACGAAAGGAAAAACAAAATTTGTCCCCGCCAAACCAGAACTCTTTTGACTATCGTCCCATTTGGACCTAAATTGTACGGCATTTAATACAAGTCACAATTTTATAATATATTTTCTTTAATGCGCAATAAGTGGTTTTATTTAACATTGCCCCAAGTGAAAAATACTTGCAATTTAATCAATTTTATACAGTTGTTTTAATAAAATCTCCTACTATTGTTATTATATTTTACCTTTTGCTTCTAGATGAATCAATATTATTAACTATGATTAACTTTTATTCTTTATACCTTGGGCCTTTAAATAAAACATTTAAATTATTTTCTTCAATTTAATACGCAGTTAAAACAAATAGTTACAAATTTTACTATTAAATGTACGGGTCACCCATTCCCTGTTCTTTAACGACAACATTAAATTGTTTGCTTTTAAGCTCTCTCAATTGTTCTTATCTCGACAAATAAATCGTCGTCGAATCTTTATGAATGAAATGTGTGAATAGAAAGCATTTCTCTGGAATTGAAAAAGGGTTAGGGTGATTGTGAAAACCTTAGAGAGAAGGATTTCATTTTCCATCTATCACTTTTACATCCTTGCTCTCTTTCACGTTCTTCAACCGACTTCTTCTTCTTGCTATTTTTTTTATTCCACAGTGGTGCAAGATGGGAGTCGATGCTAGACGATCGATCAATGTCGATGTCTGTCAGCAGGACACCATTTTGTCGATATCGCGAACTCACCCGATGGAAGATTCCCTGATCCCACGGAATGATTACCAGATCTCCATTATACTCACTTAAAGACCTTCCTCTCAACCTACTTCCATTATAATTACAGTGTCTAACTTGATCGTCGCTAAAGTCGTTAACTTCATCTAGAAATTCATTCGAGAAAAGTATAATCAATATTTTTATCTAAACGACTAATTTGATTATGAGGATTGGATAAAGCGACTGTAATATTGAATAATTGATCCATAGCTGTAAACCACTTCTGCAATTCACAACCCTGATTGTTCATCTGGATTTAAGTATTGTCTAAGCAAAAAATTAGAGCAGATTTTTTAAGAAGTGATAAACATTGTTGAAATGAGATTTTACAAAATAGACTACCTAGTAATACCTCGCTTGAAACACTTGAGTCTGGGAATAAATAAAACTATTTCATAAAGATTGTTGTCCTAGAAGCAATTGAGTTTCACTTACATTCAATCGTCAGTTTTAGATCATAATGATTGTTAGGGATTTTACTCTTATTTGCGACACATTTTGAAGCATTATTTCAGATAATTTTTCTATCTTTGCAGTATTTACAACTACCTTTTTCTAAAATCTTTTATATATCTATTATTCATGATAAAATATAATTTATTTACAATTGTATCCAATAACCGGCAAAATATTTTGAAAAACATTTTGCAAACCCTATTTGGAATTCTTGGTTGAAAAGCAATCAATATATGTATAACTGGAAGTCTTAATTAATAGATGCAAAAATCATTCACTGGCGAAAAACTATCGGCCGTAGAGTGCCGAACAAATTAAAATGTATCAAGTTTTGTAGAGTGAAGAAAACTTGAAAGTATGAAAGTCTTGTGGAAGAGAAGCAAAAGATCGTGAAGATGAATTGGTATGAAGTAAAGGGAGAAAGAGCCCAAGTTGAAACTTGGCCAGAAGGAGAAAATCCCGGAGTGTAGGGTAAGTTGGTAAGAAAATAAGGGCTGATGAAAAGAAAAAAAAGAGGAAATGGTGAAAGTAAGAAAAGGGTACAAGGAGGTACCAAGTCTTAAAGTTGGAAGTCCCTAGAGTTGAATACAACGAGAGGTACTAATTTTGTAACAGCTTTTCGCCTCAAAGTTTATGAAAGTTTTCAAACTAAACAATTAAACTAACTGTATACTTAAAAACATAAATCATACTTTATAGTTCAAGTTACGTTTGGTTAATATTAGTAATAGAATAATATTAATATAAAAAGGAACTTTCTTAAAAAAGTAATGGAAAAGTACAAAACTGATTAAGTTTTGAAATTTTAATTACAAAGTATTCAAATTTCATTTAACGTTTCTCGTTTTATCTGATTCTTGTACGAAAAGAAAAATAGATAAAATGCTTTTCAATTTATAATAATTATTTATTTTTTAGTTTTCTTTTGAAAATTTTTATTTTTAATGCTTGTATAATTCTCGCCTTTTCTTGCTTGAATTAAAAAGTAAATGTTACGTAATCCCACCAGGGTATTTAAAACTTTTTCAATTGGTAAATATATTTCTTCAAAGCTATATGAAAATACGTTGAATGAAAAAAAATTTTTTGCTAACTGTTGTATATTGAGTTTTAAAAATCGTATTTTGATTTACTCGTGAAAATTTGTTATAAATATCGACTACTTAAATCTGGAAATCTTTTACATAAAGTTTCGTAATTGCTCTTTCATGTTGGTTTAATTATCATGGTATTTAATAATCTATTTATCTTGTTAAAATTATGCATCTAGAGCGTTCCTAAAATAAATAACTTTAAATGCGGCATAATAATTTTAAGTGTAATGATTCTACTTTCAGTCCAATTGTTTCATTTAGTGCATCTGTTCTAATTATTTTACATTTTGTCCAAAGCTGTTGTAAAATAATAGACATGCAATATAAATGTACTGACAAATATACTGTTATGTTCTTTATTTTTACAATTATATTATTAAAATTTTAATATTATAATTTTGTTAAAACGCTATTTCCAATTTCTATTTTTACGTTGACTATTATGATTTGAGGCGAAAGGTTGTTTTTGCGTGTTGCTTCCTCAAATAGAAATGCATTAATTTCTATCCTGATTTACGACTAAACTTATTGTTAGAAGACAAGCGGATTAAAATGTTAAATTTATTTAACAGCAGAAAAAGAAAGGTAAGGAGTAGCATTAAACATGTTACGGGGCAATTTTATGCAGAGCAAACAAGAGTCTTGAAAAAGTCTAAAAAGTCACTAAATCGAAAATATAAAGAGTCCGCACTATCGAGTTATCTAAACCGATATCTTTCCCTGCAGGAAGGACCACTTATTCGTCGAAATTCGATGAACGAATCGGTTGTGATGCCTGAAGTCGAACGTCGTTCCTCAGCTTTGGTTGCCCTCTTCTTCCGCTCTTGGTTGCGTCTTGTCTTCGCGGCTGGAGATCGTAGCATTGATAGGGAAATTAAATGAGAGAGAAAGATTAACCTCTGATTTCTTTATTTTCTCCAGATCTCGCCGCTGAGACGACTGTCCACAGAATGCTGCTCGGTGCGACCGATGCGCCCATACTTATACCCTCGTATTGCGACCTCCCACCGTGTGCGCGGCAGCCAATTACGAGCGGGCGCGCTAGCCAATAGCGTCATCACGGTTTTAGACCGCATCGATCGCACCTCGCACGGCAACTCCTGGATCTCCCGACATTGATCGTAGAAAGAGTATAACAGCGGCGACAAACACTTTTCTAAACACAAAGTACTTATTCACTTTAGAGCAATTGACCTTAATAGATTTAAAATTCTTTAACAATGTGACGTGGTTTTTGGTACACCCGTCACAAAAGTGGTTTCTCCATGGTCTCGCCGAAGAACCACTTTAAAGTTTGATTTATTTTAGAGTAAAAATAAAATAAATCGCGATTCACGGGCCGGAATCACACTCAACCGTTATTATTATAACCGTCGACGCGCACTTCTCGAAGAACTATTAATATTTCTTTATTTGTATTTTGTTTATGAAAACGAATTATGTAAAATGGTCAGTCGGCATTGGAAGAAAAGCAAGACAAAGGTGCCAATCGTTCCAGAAAGTAGTTACCGGACATTTCAAAGCAAGGGAGTTCGTCGGTCAATTACACCAGACAGTGGCGCACCCTGTTGGGCACGAGTTAAACCAAACGGACCCGTTGTGCGTACGCACCGCCAGCTGAGGGGAGCCCTCAATGTGATTCTCTGGCCCAGCTTCAACACCTCGTGGCGACAATATTTTATCCGGTGTCTTGTAAAATTGGGTTCACCCACGTCATGGACTACAATAAACTACTGCAAAAATTGAAAGATTAATTAATTAATTTTTCCAGAATTCTCAACTAAAAGGAAAAAAAGGGGGAACAAAGGAAATAAACAAAACTAAATAAGGCAAGGGGTTGTTGTAACAGGAAGCAAAAGAGAAATGGATCAATCTCATCATAACAAGCCAACCTGCCAATTTAATAAACCTCCAATGATCCAAGATACTCCAAGATGATTTCTGGCCTGCCAACAGAACACGAGACAATTGTAAAAGCTTCGATAGTTTTTTGGTCGTAGGAAGAATAAGGAATCCTCCGTGCAGTGGATGAGAGATTGAAGACCAACGCGCACTCAGAAACTTCCGAAATAGAACTGGTTCCGTTAGAATAAGAATCTTTGTACCCTCATTTGTGACAAAAAGACAGGGAGCCAATAGAAGATTGGCATCCTTGAATCCAGAGTGGTCCCATGAAGATTTTTTCTAAGACAAAAGAAAGGAAGAGACACAACTCAAGGTATATTAAGAGACTAATTACGAGAATAAGCAGGTAATGAAGCTGAGTTGGAATCCCAAAAAGGTAAAGAATGTATACCTGATCCAGATCGTGGCGACCAAGGAATAACGCGTGCAAACGAATAATTGGACTTCAAGAAGGTGACGCACAACATAAAAAAGTAATTCAATTGTAACGAAAATAAAATGTGACTTTTTAACAGAGTCGGAGGCAAGGACAGGATAAATCACCAACAATTGACTAGAGAAATCAGATCCAGTTGAATAACAGTATTAGGATGAAGGGTCAAGGTACACTTGCAACTATCATGACTGGGAAAAGCCTGGTCCGCATTGCAGATGGGAAATAAAAGCGTGACTGTTTCTTTTGCTTCCATGTCTCACGCCAACTTGACCAGCTTAAGCTGATCCGAAGGCGCTAGATGAAACTCAACATTATCTAATCTCGACGTATCAGTCGGAGCCTCCACGAAGTCACCACTGGGTACTGCGACGCTCTTCTTTCTGCAAAATTTCTGCTTCTTTTTCTTTTCGGATTTTGCTTTTCTGGGAGAAGAGAATCGTTGCTAACCGATCTTCCTTTTAAGGCGCTAGGTCTTAGGCGTTTTGGTCAGAAATGATCTTACAACGTCAATTTTTCCTCAACCAACTTCTCCCTGTGCATCATGAATAATTCCGTTCTTTCGGTATTATCCGTGATGCATTATGTAAAGGGTATGGGTGACTAGCTAGAAAATAGATAGTAATTGCTCCTTCCCTAACGAGTGTGTGGATTACAGATTGAGAAGTATCCTCAAAAGTATCCTCAAAAGGTCTTTGAGCCACCTTCAACACAACTCTGCTCCTTTCCACCATGTTCTCTGTTAGTATATTTAGATTTTAATTCATCATTAGTATGTCATGAAATAAAATAAATTAAAACAATTTAAGTATAGATATTCTCCTTGCAGTTTCAAAGATAACTTGGCGCTTTCGCTAACAATTAAGTTTATAAAAAATGGAAATAAATCAAAATGACAGTGTAAAGAGAGAGGCAGAGAAAGTGACAAGAAAAGAGCATCACAGCGATTACAATAATTGTTTTAAAGCTAAACATTTTTTTAGAGAGGAACATTTTAAAAAATGTGAAATTGCTTCAAGTTTATTCATAAAATGTTCATTAATACGGTCGTTCGTCTAGAAGTATGATAAATTGCTGGGGTCTATAGCTCCCAGCACGATTTGGGAGTAACGATAATGACTGCACCCTGTGCCTGTGTCGCAGTGCAGCGCCACTACTCATCCCCTGATCGTGTTGGGGGTGCGTCGCTTGGGACAGAGTGGCACATTGGGTTCAGCATACCCTCGGGTTTGGGTGTGGAAATGCCAGTGGAAGTACAGGTTTCGTTTCATATTCATACAAAATATACAAGCGCACGTGTACCATGGCTGCTGGACCATTGTTTTGCCATCCGCATTTATTTCTATCGCATAAAACGTCCGGTCATCCGAGTCTAGCAAAACCACGCTCGCCCAGCTCGCTTTCACTATCTAGACCACGCGAGGCCATCGAGAGCTACATTAAAAGTCAGAAATAGACATTTATTACTTATAGTCACCAGAATTGCCGCTACATGTGTTGCACAGAGTTGATCAACTTTTCCGATATACACATTACACTAAATCTTCTACAAATGCTTCAATATAAAGACACAATGAAAAAAAACTCGGAAAAATCTAGTTTCACCTTTTACTGGGATAATTTGTTCTAAAAGTTATGGTATTTTATCTGCATCTGGCCCCAACTATATTCGCTACTGTGAGGAATTTTTAAATCCAATAACACATATTGGTGCATGTTGTCTTTAACTTTCTTTAAATAAAATTATTTTAATGTAGTTTTTATTAATTAATTTATTAATTAAATGATAATTGCAATCCAATTTGAGATGCGTAGAATAAATAAAAAAGAAAAATATTTATTTTTTATTGTGTTTGATTAATTGCAATCCAATTTGAGATGCGTAGAATAAATAAAAAAGAAAAATATTTATTTTTTATTGTGTTTGATGTTTCGACGAAACCACCCTCCTCATCAGAAACTACAAATAATTTATTTATGAAATAAGCACTGTGACGTGGTAAAATTTACCACGCACAATTTTTCGACTTTTAGTAATTTAAAAGCCGAATATAAAATTTGATTAAAATAAACACCAGATTAAAAGTCACATTTCAGAATGCTGTGCATCCAAATAAATACTCGGCGACTTGTGCCATCTTTTATTTGAGTTTTTGTTATATTATTTCTCTTTATAATTTCTATTTTGATAAATTAAATTTTGTTTTGGTTCTACTTTGTGGTTATTTTTTTTTATTATTTTTATTTATAGTCGCTTTAACTGCATTAGTCTTAAGCGACTGGTAATAGATACACAAATATTAACAATGTTTACTTTTACAATTACTTTTACAATAATAGTTAGTAGTATAGATTATTGTTTACATAGTTGGTAGTCGAAATATTTATGTTAATTTCAACAGTGAAATAAATGTAAGAAATTTAATTGCTGATTTACATCCATTAGAGGTATTTAAAATGTCTTTAATTTGTTTAGGTAAATTACATAGGTCTCTTTCGTATGCGTATTTTTCACATTCCACTAAGATATGTTGCACAGTTAGGTTGGAGCTACATCTGGGACATTGTTTGGCTGGTTCCTTAGAAATCAGATGAAAATGACTGAAATTAGTGTGTCCAATTCTCAGTCTGATTATGGCGGTTTCTTCTCGTCGATTTTTTGTTGTGAATGGGATGTTTTCGAAGATGTTGTTTCTTACATTATGGAGTTTGGATGGATAATTCAACCACGTAAACTCCCATTTCATTTTTACTTTTACGAGCAGAAATCTTTTATTTTCGCTTAGATTTGGAACTGCTGATGGTTCAGTGACTGGTAGTTTAGTGGCTTCTTTAGCAGCTTTATCAGCCGTCTCGTTTCCTTTTATTCCTTGGTGGGATGGAATCCAAAATAATATAATATTAATTTTCTTTCGAGCAAGTTCAACTAATTCCTTTTGAATATTATTTATTAGTGGGTTCTTAGTGTTTTTGTTTGAAATAGACATTATACTAGATTTGGAGTCGGTGAAGATTATGTAATTTTTGTT
>WNHD01002427.1:0-15036 GCA_011057455.1 Ganaspis sp. Gsp50 | reverse complement strand
TTTCTTATTTGTTAGGTCAACCTAATTTTTGTTGGGTTAACCAAAACTGCTTAACTAAATTATTTTATTGATATTACAGTCATTATTTTTCTCAGTGTGTTTCGACCGAGACGAAACCACAAGTTTCACACAAAGAGAATAAGTACCGTGCGACTAATTATAATTAAGATAATTCAGAATAATTCAGATAATTCAGAATAATTCAGATAATTCAGAATAATTCAGATAATTCAGAATAATTTAGATAATTCAGATAATTCAGATAATTCAGTATTATCTAAAAGATTCTAGACTCTAACAATAATCGTTTATAATTATTATAGACACTATAATTGTTTGTTTGTAATCGCTGGAGTTTGTCTAAATTTATCGAATTTGATGTTTGATTTATCGTGGCAAATCGTTACCGTGGCTCTGGTGGACCTATAAAAAACCGAGAACATGAAAAATAATTGACACTGGCAAAAAGCTGAAAATGAGTTATCTTTTTGTGTTAGACGGATGATTCTAGTCTAACTACCTCTAAACAAGACTTGATGAAAATAATCTAGTCGTAAATTTCCACTTCCTGACAGGTAAATTTGCCCGACAGGTGATTCACCACGGTGTCAGGCAGGTAGATCAGGAAGCGACTTTTCTTGTGTCATAAACTATTTAATACGTATCTAATATTCATCATCCACAGACACATTTGAACGGGCGGTCTTTTGAAGGGCGCCCCTTTTGAACATTCTGAACAGGTACCTTTAAATTCGTTTTGATGCGAAACATTAGTCATGGCTACTTGCAAGGGCCGCTACTTGCAAGGGCCGCCCCTTGCAAGTACTTTTGCAATAAACAGTTTCAAAACCAGAATCTAAAAATTGTATCCAAATTGTATCACTTTGGATCTTCTGGTAATCACCGAGATAATCCGATTGCGATGAACTTACGCTGCTAATTAAAACTTATTAAGACTTGCGAAGACTTATTAAAGATTTATTAAGACTCATTAAGATTTATGAAGTGCTTCCTATTTCGATTATATTTCTTTTCTTTTCAAATCTCTTTTAAAACCGAGGACGATTTTTCTTCTTCTTCTTCTTCTTTTCCTTCTTCTTTTTCTTCTTCTTCTTTTCCTTCTTCTTCTTCTTCTTCTCCTTCTTCTTCTTCTTCTTTTCCTTCTTCTTTTTCTTCTTCTTCTTTTCCTTCTTCTTTTTCTTCTTCACCACCGAGGACAATTGAGCAAGATTACAGAAAATTTATTTCCGATATCGAATCCCTTGAGGAAAGATGCTGGTAATGGAAATAGATGACAATACCAGGTTTCTGCGTGGTAATTGAAATCCATCACGTTACCGACCACCGATTGCGCTTGTAAGTCGAGTACTCTACCAACAGGTTATGCTGGTCAGCATATAACATTCAATTGGGCGTGACAGTGCCTTCGGGAGTTTAGACCCTTTATGTTCTCAAAGCTCAAACAAATCTTATCGATACTCATTCAAAAATCACATTTCCAATTGAATCGCACATCCAACTGGGATAATTTTCGTACCTCGGGTTATGGAGAAGGCCACTGAGTCAAAGTTGACTATCGTAAACTATCGTGGTTAACGATAGTTAACCACGCACTTGTAAAGTTTATTGCATTTCTGGTTACCAAGTTTAGCGACTAAGAAACAAAGTTGCCTAGCTTGTTTGACATTCCAGTTATCCTGAACAAACATTTCCTCGTGCAAACACTGGAATAATATCTCCGCAAACTTTTTTGTTTTCGTGCTACGAGTGCTAATTACGAATTTCTGCTAATTACGAATTCAAAATCTGTTTTATCATAAAACTATTTACAAAACGAAACTTTACAAACGAAAGTTTGTTTTAGAAAAAACTTCTTCTAAAAAAGAGTCTTCTTCTAAATAGAATAATAAAGAAGAGAGAAGAATAAAAATGATAGTTTGCAGTATTGACAGACAACTGAAACGAGAGTCATAGAAGATCATATCAAGATGATACCATATCAACCATATCAAGATCCGACCATATCAAGATCAAGGGTTTCTTGAAGGCGAGAATGATGCAAGATTTGCGCAAATTTTTTAATGACCGTGGCTAAAAGATGTCCGGTATCAAAAATGCAAGAGGACCGAATGCCTTTGGTCCTGTGAGTGACCCTTACACCAGCAGTTCGATCAGGCAACGGACTCTGCGAAAGGGATTTTTTTCACGTGGAACGCGAAGAATCGCCTTATAAGTCTGTTGCTCGGTGAGGTCGAAAAAACGACGGAGAAAGAAATCCAAGACCCAAAAGCAGAAGGAGTATAAGAAGGAAAGCAAGAAAGAAAGAAAGAAAGAAAACAAGAGGGATAGAAGAGAAAGAAAAAAAGTGGCAAGAGAGTCAGAGCATCGAGTTCTTGTTCCTCTTGACCATTGGTTGGTCCCGAAAAGAACGGTCCAAGAGGGTACAGAGTGTTTGGTGAAGGAAGAGGAGTAAGGAGATTTCTGCAAACCTCGTCAGGTCCGAGTTCTGATTCTGTCTCCGGCACAAGTTCGGCCATCGCTTCTATTACCAAAGGCAACGCGCACTGTCCTCAGATCCGAGATATCACTTATCAATTAACGAGAGCACACGGAAGCCCGAATGCATTACTCTTCGTCTGGACTGTTCCGCCAAGTAAAGGGGCCCGGACGCGGTAATTTAGGGACCGGCGGCTGTCCACGTTGGACTGTTTGAAAAGGGCCTCCAAAACCGAAAGGAAGAGGCGAAGGGTGGAGAAGACAGCTCAAAGGGTGAATCTGGAACGCGACGCGGAGATCGCTGAAACAAATGCAAAACGGCAATCCTTATCTTATTCTTTTTACCCCGTTTTTCTTCTTTCAACCCATCTTTCTCGTTTAGTCTCATTCTTTTCCCTTCATCCCATCCCTCTTGTTTCATCTTGTCCTTCTCACTTTATTTCATTCTTCTCCCTTCACCTCATTCTTCTCCCTTTATTTCATCCTGCTCCCTTCATCTCATCCTCCCTTCGTCACATCTTTCTCCCTTCGTCACGACCTTCTCCCTTCGTCACATCCTTCTCCCTTCGTCACGACCTTCTCCCTTCGTCACGACCTTCTCCCTTCGTCACGACATTCTTCTTTCGTCACGATCTTCTCCCTTCGTTACGACATTCTCCCTTCGTCACAACCTTCTCCCTTCGTCACGACCTTCTCCCTTCGTCACGACATTCTTCTTTCGTCACGACCTTCTCCCTTCGTCACGACCTTCTCCCTTCGTCACAACCTTCTCCCTTCGTCACAACCTTCTCCCTTCGTCACATCCTTCTTCCCTCATCTCATCCCTTCACCACTCGTTTTTTCTTCCTTTTCTTTTTTCTACCCTATCTTTCTTCATCTCTTCCTCCTGCGTTTCTTTATTCATTCCCTGTTCATTTCATCCTTTTTTTAAAGTTTCCGATTAAAGCCAAAAATCTCGTAGCGGCACCGTTTTAAAGTACACTGTCGTTTGCCGACACGATCGCGAGGTAACTTTGAGCTCGAAACTTGTGCCAAAGTAATGGCTACTCCCTGTCCTGCTTTCTCATTTGCACCAAAACCTTACGTATGAATACATTGCCGTTTGTCGCAAACGCCAATCGCGTCTATCGCCTTCTGGAATCCGTTCCTTTACTCGTGATTGAAGAAGAATCGAGTTCTTACCTGAAACAGAAAAAAGAGCTCCAATTAGGTATGTTTTTTACGACACTTAACCGGAATATGCTTTGAAAAGGGGTTCAATTAAAATTAGAAAATATTACAACATTTAGAAACGTGCAAAGTCTCGGGATCTTCATTCAAGTCTTTTATTTACGTAGAAGTCATCTATGGCAGTTGCACATGCGCAGTTGTAATCTGTAACAATTATATGTGCGCAGAAGTCACTTACGACAGTTGCGCATGCGCAGTAATCATATGTAAGAGTTACACATGCGCAGAAGTCATTTACCACAGTTGCGCATGCGCAGTAATCATCTGTGAGACTTACACATGCGCAGAAGTCACTTACCGCAGTTGCGCATGCGCAGTAATCATCTATATCAGTTACACGTGTGTTATACTTTGTTGTGTGAATCTGATCGATTTTAAACAGTTAGACTAGACTTTGCAAGAATGTATAAATTTGTTGTGACAAGTAACAACTTAAATACTGCTGAATTAAAATGAAAAGAATGTATGAAACTAGCGTCTAGTTCTTTTATGGGAAACAAATGGCGTAATTCTGAGGAGGTTTTACTTTTTTGTATTTAAACACGAAAAGGGTTGGCACTTGTGACAGCTGCTTTTTAATTAAACGATGGTACGAATGTCGAGTTGAGGCCGGAAAATTGTGTCAGATTAGGCCTGTAAGAAGAGAAACTCCTTTATGCTGTAAAACTTATAATTAAAACTATAATTTACCTGACGCAGAACCTGAATAGTATTAACTGAGAAATAACTTGAGCGCAACAGCTGCATTAGTCCCACGAGAGTGAGATGCCATTTTTTAAATTATACAATAATTCAATCGCAGAATTTCATTTTCTGTACTTTTATACATTTTAAGTAGAGTAAAAATTCAAGGATGAAAGTTCTTTAGGACGATTTGAAAGTGAGATAACGCAAGTGTAGCACATACGATGTAAGGTTAATTAGTCACGAAGGAAACGAGAGGGAATAATTTATGAACCAGAGATATCTTGATCTTAGATATCCAGAGGTTCAGTGATATAAGAAATCGGGAAAGGAGATTTCAAAAAATGAGATTCGCGCTAAATGTGCAAGGCCAGGGAGGTAGTTTTTTTCATAGCGTGATAATTTGAAAGTATACTGGAACAATAATTGTACTTAATAAGATTTTATTCGAGGGAAAAAGCGTTGTAGGTGGGATATCTTGATGCAGCTGAAGATTTTCAATGTTGGAGCTTTTTAAGGCGATGGTATGATGAAACCGACGAAGAAAACTTGTTTCGATTGAATCAAATGTGTTACGCTTAATTACTCGACTGAACTCATTATCGTTTGCACACGATAATGCTACTTGGAACACCTTATAAAAGCTTTCAATGAAATTATCAGAGAAAACATCACCCAAGAATTTATCACTTCAATTATTCTGTACAGCACATCCAATCGTATCTTATTAACAAGGTGTCAAGCCTCGAATTCAAACAACCCAAAATGTACATCGTTTTCAGTAATCGTAACGATTTAGTTAACCATTTTTGGCAGAGATTTACAGGCTTATTTTTTCGCCAGATTGATAAAATCTACTTTTTGTTTTCGATTGTCCGAGAAAAACTGGTTTCTGCCATCTTTTCCAAGAAGCCTCGACTTATTTACAATTGTCGATAATTCCAATTTTTAGCACAGATTGCAGGCTTTTGTTGGCCTCGGATCGTAAAAATTGCGACTAACTCTGGAATTCTTACGAGTTGTCTTTAGAGAATCGCTCTGTATATATCTTGAGTAGTTGCGGTAGAGAAAGGGCCGAAGAAGAAACGAAAGAAGGTAGGGTCCCTCTGGTTTCGTTTCAGCCATGCATACGTAATATCTGATTCTACATCCGAAAAGAGCTAAAGGTACGATTGTACCCTCAGCTCGTCTTAACTCCTCTCTCATTCTTTTATCTCGACAATGCGAAAAATAAAGCATCAAAAATCCAACCGGCAGAAAAATCAGTTCAACAAAATACAATCAAAAGTTAAATTAAGTTGAACAAAAGTTTCAATTTCTTTAAAATCGCATTCGGATAAGTCGCATAGTCCGCAATAAGCTGTGTGGCAAATGTTATGATTTACGGGCATGCGTGAGTCATTTGCGGGCATGCGTGAATCATTTGCGAGCATGCGTGAATAGCAACCTAATTACCACGCGTGCTGAATTAGAGAACTGCGCAGACTCGAGGATTTCCGCGCATGCGGGGACGCGTCCTAACCTCGCTAGGACGAATTATGAATAAATGGTTTTTTAGATAGCAACACAACAAAAGAAGGAAAGAGTGAGGTGAAAAGTGGTCGTGGCAAGGAAAGGAACTGCTTTTAAAGGAGTAACTGAGAGGCCATTGCGGCGGCGGCACAACCTATTGTCCTCGTGTCCACAGCCTTTTTCAATTCAAATTGAAGTCGCAAAAAAAGCGCAGAGCACACACACGGTTGGGACCTGTGAAGCCGGTCCTCTCTCCCCATCTACCCCCGCTGCTCCCTTTGGCTTCTCTTTTCAAACAACGTCGACGTCGTTCGAAGCTGATTCTATCGGACCGTAAATATCACCATCACAGAGACTCGATCGGGTTCTCAGGACACACGTGGAATTGCACGAGTGCGTGTACGCATCGCGAACCACCAGGAAAAGACGACGAAGACGAAGGGGCGAAGACTAGCAAAAGAGCATCGCCGTCGTTTCACTGTCGCACTAAACCAGGCTACCTTCTCGCTTTTGCCTGGACACAAGAAGAGGACGGAAAAAACAAAAGAAGTCATTCCGAACACTGTTGCCACATCAGATCTTCCACATTCAGTGAAATTTTAATTCGCCCGTTTAAAACCATTTTTTTTTAATACGATCGAATTTTGAAAACTATTCCAGTAATCATAATTTTAGCGAATGTTCCGGAAGGAAAGAAGAACACGAATCATTTTATTTATCTCTCTGTATCAAAACTGGTAAAAGATGATACAAGGGTTTGCAATAACAGAAATCGAATAATGCTCGAGAGGTTAAAAAATCTTTGATTTTGTCGATTTTATTGCTAATCCAAGGTTTGCGAGTCTCAATGCAATTTCCTCTGCTTAACGATCTTTCCCGTCTTTCACGCGGATTTTTTCGCCTTGTTATACAACTTCGCGTGCAGTTGCGAATGAGTTCTTAGCATATCTTCTCCCTAAAAATACTTGATTAATTTCACGTTTCAAAATATGTTGCTCAGTTAATGATCACGCACCGAGATTTTAATTTACTTTATTACTTCTGCTCACATTTTCAGGAGATAAGCCTCGAGTCCAACATTCTCGTTCCGCTTGTGATACTTGTTTTCTATCCTATTTTTGCGCTCCCTATCATGTAAATTCTACCTAAAAATGATTACACTGAAGCGTAACCTTGCGGATCAAGGAATGCGTTTAGTAAAGATTAAAAAAACTTCTTTCGTTCTTCTTTCGTAAACTTTCTTTCTTTTCAACGCCCAACCAATGAATTTATTCATCTATTTTATTCATCTATTTATTCATCTATTCATTCATCTATATTTATTCATCTATTTATTCATCTATTTATTCATCTAATGGAAGAAAATTGTCCTGGACGAATGATTTTTAAAACTGTTTTTGAAAACAGATTTTGGAAACTGACTTTGGAGACTGATTTTCAAAAATATCGTGTAATTTTATTGGTACAATAAAACTGGAACAAAGTTCGTATATAGGGATTCCGAGAATCATTAAAGGGTATTCTGTGAATATCTTTAAGTCTTTCGCAATGATTCCTTTTAGAAGCTATATTGCAAGGCTTGCTTAGATGTATAATCATATACCTGAATTGCAATGCCTCAACTTGTGATCCTTTCACCCACAAATCGATTTATGAACTTTCCACGTATTTCAAGGGATATAATTTTAATAGCAGTTTACACAATTGTAGGTCATCAGACCAACAACCCAGAGACATTATCCGCAAATCTACTGATTCTTTATTTATTTTCTGACCTTTCCAGTTTTCTCGGAATCGTCTTAAATGTGGAACCATTAATTCTTGAGATTCTAATAAAAAGGCGGCAATGCTGGGGAATGAGAAAAACGTTGGATATTATATGTCCCTTAACGTCGGAATATGGCTCAGGATCCATCTGCTTAGAATACTCGAAGATGACAATTGATGCGCTCTTTTGGAAGCAGGTAATAATTTAATGCAGGGTATTAAAGATATGTTTATGTATGTGTTTTCTGTTTTCACTTCCAATGATCTATTATATTACCCATTTCCGCTAGGGAGTTTCAACCAAACGGAGGAAGTCCAATAGGTTCTTTCACTTAGATTTTGGCGCATGCGGGGAAATAGCTTAACCTAAAAATGCGAGACCGGATATCCGGTCTCGCATTTTCCGGTCATATGATATAACAAGACGCAGTGAAGTCAGATCGAGTCAACGCATGCGCTAGTTTTTCGTCGAGTAAACGCATGCGCAAGTTACTCGTCGAACCAACGCATGCGCAACTTTCTCGTCGAACCAACACATGCGCAACTTTCTCGTCGAGCCAACGCATGCGCAAATTTCGCACTGAGTCAACGTATGCACAAGTTTCGAGTGGGAAAAACAAATGCCAGAAACGAGGAAGGAATTGATCAGCAAATGTAATCATGATAAATCCTCCGAAATTTACAATAATAAAATAAATCCTTAGCACCCAATGCAAGACGTCACTATGGCGCGAAATTCAAATTGCTTCCGAGGCACAAGGTCGTTATTGAATTTTAGCGCCTAATTTAAGAGGAATTTAACGAATTTAAATGGATCTCTTTGGAGGGATTTTTGGTTAGAATGATGGGTAATTAAAGGTTTAAAGTTCTAGAGATTTAGGTATTTATGTACTTAGGTGTTCGTACTTATAGCGTTTTATGGCTCCTTTAAGGACTTTTGATCAGGTTGACCAATTAAAAAAGTTGTGAAGATATAGTAAGTAAACTCATCATCATAAAACAGGTTTTTTGAGCGACGTTTCCCACGATAAAAGATATTTTACTTTCAAAAAGCCTGTAAAAAATATTTTCTACTCAGATGCACACGTAGTTGGCATAAAGGAACCGTGGTAAGTCGCGTTGTGTCTTTGGACTACGTTATGTCGAGTTTATCACGTTGGGCGCATACGAATCGCTTCATTTCTTTTCCAAGCTATGAGTGCATTCTAATTCCTCGTACGGAGCCGCTCGTAAAAGAAAGGACTCTCTCGTAGAAGGTGGACTCCTCTCGTCATACGAGATGATATGATATCTGAAACGTTCCTCGTGACGCGCGGGTCTTTCACTCCTCGTAAAAAGCAGCATCGTAAAAAGGCCCTTCGCTTTAATGTAAACGAAAAAATTAAAAAATTAAACTTGAGCATGCTGAAAATTGCAATTTAAGACCGTTAACGAGTCCGTCGAAGAAATTGGACGCCATCGTTATCGTCGTTGAATCGCGCTCATTATTGCACTATAAGAATAAAATCCCCAAGCTTCCGAAACACAGAACATTACTTAGTCGACATGGGAATTTCAGAATCATAGAAATTTCTGATACAATCTGAACTAATTGTTAATTATGATCGAAATATTTCTCGTACTGATTACTTTAAGTAAAGTCTTATTCGTTTTAAAGTCTTGTCCGTTTTAAAGTCTTGTCCGTTTTAAAATCTTGTCCGTTTTAAGGTCTTGTCCGTTTTAAAGTCTTATCCGTTCATCTTGAAATCATTTCTTTAAGATTGGCAATTTCGGTTAATGTTTCTATCCTCGATAATTGTACCATAAACGTAATCGAAATTATCTGATCAAGATTCAAAGGGGCGCCCGTTCAAAGAGACTTTAGGAAACTAATGCACGATTTTGGAAATAGATTATGATAATGGCATTATCGGGTTGTAGTCTAGTCCTTTTTTGTAAAACCCGACACACTGATATGTGTCAGCTATATGAGTACTTCCTAACATTTGACTTTCTAGCTTTTAGGGACGAAATTACGAGCAGCTGAAGAGTTGAAAACACTTTGTGAATTAAAGTTTTGTGCTTTAATTTGCAGACTTTAATGTGTGGCCGTTGGCGCTGGAAATCCGTCGCCTTAGCAGGAGCAGCCAGAATACAGCGAAGAAAATAATTTCGTGCGTCGAGCAGTGAAATTGGTCACGATGCCGACGGTAGAGCGTTCGTGTTCATGGTGATACAGTTACGGGTTGGTGTGGATGCGACTGGATCCTGGTAGTGGTGCATACGAACGAGGATCGCGTGCTCCGAGTCTGAAAACAGAAGCGACTCAGCAAGGCTAACGGCGAGCTCTTGTAAGAGGTCCGCCTCAAAAAGGCCAGAAGGAAGAGAGAGCTGGAAAGTCCGAAAAAGAAAAAGGATGCGAAAAAAAGTCAAGGTAGCGAGAGAGCGAATAGAGAATGCGAGCAAGCGAGAGCGAGAGGAAAGTTGCTGGAGGCCCCACCTAATCAACATCTGTCTAGCTGCTCGACCTCCTCAACCCTTCAGGGCTCACTGCCCGCACTACCCAGGCCTAGAACTACCCAGACTTAGCATTACCCAGACCTAGCACTACCCAGACCTAGCACTACCCAGACCTAGCACTACCCAGACTTAGCACTACCCAGACTTCCCGCTCACTTGTGTACCAGAAGTTATTTCTTCCATTTTCGTTTCATTTCCACGAACTCTTTCTACTGCAGTTGATTGAGTTGATCAAAGACGTTCGTTGTTGATCAAAGTTGATCAAAGTTCGTTTGAATTAATAACCATCTTTCGATTTTTAGGCAACCTACTTTTCGAAAATGGAAATGAAGAAAATAAGGAGTAACTGGCGAGTCTACGTTTGCACGACGCAAATAAAAAGGACCGGTTCGTGTCAAGTGTCATCTAGGTGCGATGAGTGGTAAGCAAAAGGTGTGATGATTTAGTCTCTCCCATTCCAGGTAGAGTAGCATGTCTGCGAGTATAAGCGAAAGGGCGAATAAGTTACGTGAAGAAAGGAAGAGCAGTCTGTGCTGAAATTTCAGCCAAAGTTGGCCCTCGCCGCAAAAAAGACGCAACCCGCGTGTCGACCGGCTTGCAACGTGAGATAAAGATGGCAAGGACAGAAGCGACGGTGCGGGGAAAAAAGGATGAAGAATGGAAGGCAGGAGGAAGAAGAGCAGTAGTTGAAGGAAGCTGGTGGGGCTGCAAAAAGAAGGACAGGGAAAGAGGAAGGACCAAGCACGACCCAAATGCGGGCCAAGGCGCGGGCGGCCGTTGATATCGAATTTATCAGGTATCAAGTTGCAACCGTTCATGCTTCGTCTTTAAGCACGCATTCTCGACCGCACCGCGGGCATTTTGCCGCGCCAACGCGTTCTATCTCGATCAAGGGGGATCCCCTTCGATATTCGCCGCGAGACTTCGATTCGATTTGACCTGGCTCCGATGACAAGCCCAACTACGCTTCCGATTCACCAGCTTGTCCATCATCAAGGCGTCCAACCATATTGCCCATAGTTTCCACTCTTTTCTATTCCACCATCCATCACCTATTTCAATCATTTTCTAAAATTCGTCCCACGAAAAAACGAACTGAAAAACGTCACTCTGTACGCGCACTCTTGATCTTTTCTGGCGACAACACGGAAAACAAACTTACAATTTGATTGAACATTACATTACCAAACATGGTCATGTTCTTCAAACATAGTCATGTTCTTCAAACATGGTCATGTCCTTCAAACATGGTCAAACATTGTAGAAATACAATGTACCAAACAGAACAATCATTTTGAAAATTTGTTGAGGCATGAATTAGAAATCATGAATTGCGAAAATCAAACAATTTGATTCCATTTATGCAGGAGGAAGAAAATTAAGTTACCTCCAAGCAAAATTGGAATCGTTTTTAAAGCAAAAAAATGTTAAATCGTTTTTAAAAATGGAGGAAGAAATTTAAAACCAGCTTTTGAGAAATATGCTGTGAATAAAGAAGTTCACTGCGGGGAATAAATAACGAGTGCTAGTGGCATTGCATCACGTGGCCGAGGCACTACCTATCGGTAAACAATGTATCATTCCTCTTAGCATTTAGCTGCTGAGCGAATATCAAGATCGGCCGTCCCGGTAAATAATCAGATACGAGGTGCCCGAAAATTCTGTGGCTGCCGGGCCATTGCAGGTCCGCGAAATTGAACGGATGCATACCTACATCCGCGTTCTGCCTCTTACACACCAATGCACTCAGAATCATACATATGCATAAGGATCTCCAACGATAAGCAAACACACATAAATGTGTCTTTAATTATAAATAACAGGCCCACAAATTTACCCAACCTGCTATAATTTACAAATTCAACTTTCAAAATTACATTTCTTATGCCTACACAGATTGCATTTCATATTATGAATTTTTGAATTATTAGCCTATCTCTCACTCTCTAGCAGCACATCACATCATCCATTAATAGCCGTTTTTTGAGAAACTGTTAAACTTTTGATTAAAAGCACTAAATTATAAGAGGGAAATAAAGAACAAAACTGGAGATAAACGAAAGGAAGTTGAAATCGTTCCTAATCACCGAGAGTCGTTCCACTCGGCATTTATGCGAATTTAATTTGAAAAACGAAGGGCGAAAAAAGTACTAAAAGAAATTGATTTCCTTGAGGATTCACGCGTTGGCTTATCGACATTATACGATCTCAAGTCTGGCAAAGTAAATAAGAGGCCTTGCGACTCAGGAACTTAACTAAACCGCTAATCCTGCATCGTACCAACGAGAAATAAATGAAGAGGAAAAAAGAAAAAGAGATACTCAAAAGGAACAATAAACTACATCGTGGGCGGAGATAAACGAATTTTTAACTCATTTCGACTTTTCGGTTTAAACTTGTACAAAATTGTACACTTGTACATTTGTACAAAATTGTGCACTTGTACATTTGTACAAAATTGTGCACTTGTACATTTGTACAAAATTGTGCACTTGCACACTTATACAAAATTCTACACTTGTACAAAAGTTTGTACACTTTTTGTGCATTGACGAGATACTTTTTGTACATTCGACAAAATAGTGTTCCTTTCTTCCTAATTTCGAAAAAGGGCAATTTTTCATGCGGAGATGATACGGTGAGATTAAACAGGGACATCGATCATGGAAAAATGGTGTTACGACGATATTAAATAAATAGCTCTGCTCACCGGGACACGTCAGCCAAGAGATGAAAAGAGGTTTCATTGGAGGCGACATGCTTGGTTGAGAAATGACAACACGATCGCTGACACTTCTCTCGCTACGTCTGCCTCCCCCTCACTTTCAGATGTAGCCCTATCTCACTCTCTAGCAGCACATCACCTTCTCTCTTTCCCTTTCTTTCTTGACTCTTAGGCATATTGGCCCGAAGCTTATTACCAGCTACAGGAAAGGTGTTCTTATGGTGAGCCAGGCCACTTACCGGGATTGTTTAGCAGCGTTTACGCATCGATTGCCGACAGGGGGGTCGCTCCCTGGTACGCATTATGCACAGTGTAGGTATTCTATACGTATACAATCTCAAGAACATGTATCACGCTTTACTCCGTGGTGCGAATGTCTATTATGGAATGAAAACAAACCGAGAATACGAAGTAGGCACATTAAAAATCCGAGTTCAAAAATCTTTCCGGAATTGTTCCTTTTACGTTTCCTGTACCTTTACCTTTAATGAACTTTGTTGATTGACTTGGAACTACAATCCAAGGAGTCTTAAAAATACAATCAGGTCAATCAGTAAGCATGTATTGTTATCAAAAAGTAAGCTATTAATATGTAATAGCAGATGTATTGTTATCAAAAAGTAAGCTATTAATATGTAATAACAGATGTACTGTTATCAAAAAGTAAGCTATTAATATGTAATAACAGATGTACTGTTATCAAAAAGTAAGCTATTAATACTGGATTTAATTTTTTACCAGTCGAATAAATCAATCCTCAAATAGTTCCCTCTTTAAGTAATAATTTAGAAATGCATAAAACTGTCAATGTACGAGAGAGAAAGTTCTATAAATAACTCGCGGAAAATTCGTGTACCATTCAAGCACGGAATGCTGATTACTGGCGATAATTAAATAACGCCTATTTTATGAAATATCCAGGCATTTAATTGAATAATAATCGTACGTGGTTTAATGGAATGTGTCTAACGATTTATGAACTGCCATAGACTAGGATGCGAACAAGCAAATAGTATTAGACATTAGCTATTCGCTAAGAAATTTTGTATATATCTTCCTGGAATAGGTGTTGGCACGCACGTATCCAGCATCGATAGTCAGGATTCATCGCGATGTTTAAATAGCTTCCAGGTAATGATAGATGACTTGTAGAAGGCGGTGTGCATACTAGGAGGTCCTCGTTGACGACAATGTCGCGCGAGCCGCTCAGCGGGGCAACTGCGAACATCAAACAGCCGCTCATCGTCAAAATTGTTATTACTTCCTTGATAACTCACCAACTGCATCTAAATGTACTTAATTCGATCGTACAAAAAATATTATGTCCCTACAAAAGGGATTAGGTTAACTCTTTTTATGCATCCCTTTTATGATCATATACTCTCTAAAAATGAATAAGCGAAATTTCACTAATTCACAGCTATAAGTATGTGTACAACCTATTCAAAAAGCGTAAATACGCTGTGGAATCAGTGAAATTTCGCTTATTATCCAGCGAATTTTCGCTGATTCTCAGCGTATATACGCATTTTGAATCGGTGGTATACTTATAACTGATGTGAATTAGCGAAATTTTGCTTATTCAATTCTAGAGAGTAATTTTCAACCATCACATCATCTTCAAACATCACATAATTTTCAACCATTACATCTTCTCCAAATATCACATCCTTTTCAGCCATCACATCCTTTTCAACAAGGTTGTGATTTATTTTAAATGAAAAATTATCTTTGTATCCAAAGCAAGACGAAACAATTAATGAACAAATGAGCAAACATTTGTTGTGACAAAATTATCACAGTGCTTTCTGTAGAATAGAAATAATTAATCAGGGTGTCTGCAGTACCTGGAAAACCTGGAAAACCGGGAATTATCAGGGAAATTAAAAACATCCTGGAAATCCGGGAAATATCAGAGAATCTTTTTTGAATATCAGGGAATTTATTGAGTCCCCTTTTTTACTTCATCCCCTTTTCTTAAGAAAATTCCCTAAAACGACTAAACTCAAGTATTTTCCTTCCTTTCCCCTATTTTTCAATAAGTTTTTTTTTATAATTCTTCAACAATAATACTTCAGACTACTTCAAAATACTTCAAATATTTAAAAATACTTCAGACTACT
>WNHD01002426.1:0-18767 GCA_011057455.1 Ganaspis sp. Gsp50 | reverse complement strand
TAGAAAATCGAAAATTGTCACGATTACAATGCTTCCTCTATAAGGAAGCAAAAATTATTTTTGTTTTCAACGAAAAAAATGTAATAACTTTAAATAAAAAATCGACTTGAAGCAGGAATTAAATTTAATATAAAAATAAAATAACATCATTTATTTACCTATAAAAATAATAAAATAAAGTTTAATGAAATGAAGAGAAAATTAAAATAAAATACAAATAAAATAGAAATAAAATACAAATAAAATACAAATAAAACACAAATAAAACACAAATAAAACACAAATAAAATACAAATAAAATACAAATAAAATATAAATATAATACAAATATAATACAAATAAAACACAAATAAAACACAAATAAAATACAAATAAAACACAAATAAAACACAAATAAAATACAAATAAAATATAAATATAATATAAATATAATATAAATATAATACAAATAAAACACAGATAACATACAAATAGAATGAAATACAAAATACAAAAAATAAAAAATAACTAAAATGGTAAAATAAATTTCAACTCGATACTCTGTTAATTAAATAAAAACAAACATTGGTCCGGGAATCTGAGAGGCGTTTTTGTTTCATCTAGAAAAGGAAATGGTTTTTACATAATTTCCTACGGTACATTAAATTATGTATGAATATAGTAATGAAAAAGTTGAGTTTCTATTATCGTTGATCTAATTTCTTACACTAATCTTAACGAAGACTTTTATAAACCAATTACTTCGTTAATTCGAATAAGATACAAAAAAAGATTAATTTTTTTTAATACCTTTTTGAAGAATTGCTTTAATGTCTATCAATAATTAAAAAAAAAACAGTTGGGGAATTTATCGCCCTATGGTTAGAAACAGTGAAAGTAAATAGTATTTTTATCAATGTCTGTGAATTTCTAAAACGAATTATCGCATTTGAAGATTGTGAATGTTGCACTTTTAGCAACACGAACTATTTTTTTTTAAACGAAAAATACCAACTTCCGGTTGTTTCCAACACATCAGCATTAAATTGACTATTGTCTGACATTTCTTTTTTCTAGTAAAACTTCAACTTTGACCGTTAAAACATTGGAACGAAAAAGGATAATTTTAAAGCTAATTGCTTCCTTCCGTTATAATTATTGGAATTATTGATAATTTTTTTTATTTTTAATTCTCTTTTTAAAATAGTTGTAAAAAGAGGTAAAGAGTTTGTGGAGATTTTTTTATTCTACTGCAAATTATGATTTATTTGTTGCAAATTGTTATTATTTTTTTGCTGCTGTTTTAAAGAGTCTAACAAGTTTTTTTTATAGATATTAAAAATGTTTTCATTTTCTACGATTGAAAGTTGATTTGTTAACGTATGTAAGTCATAGAATCACTGGCAATAAATACTAGATCACTTGCTTTATAGTTAACGATCTTTAGACTTTCAAACAAACGATAATGCCTTTATAATAACAAATTTTCTCTGACTTGTAAATCCTTTCTTTCGAATCCTATTTTTACGTCATGCTAATATTTTGTAGAAAACGTAAAATTATAAAATCTTTTTGTTAATAGCGAACTTTAAATTATAGAATCATTTTTATAGAAGACGTGAAATTATTGAATCATTTTTAAGGAAACGTGAAATTATTAAATCGTTTTTAAGGAAACGTGAAATTATTAAATCACTTTTATAGAAAACTCTGAATTATGAATTCACTTTCATAGAGAACGTTCAATTATCATTTTTAAAGAGAATGTTTAATTTGAGAATCAGTTTTATCGAAAGTGATGAATTAAAATATTTTTGTTAAATAAAAGAATAATTTTTAGAAAAATTGAGTGTCGATAAATATTCTTATTTTGTTCAAAGTAATTTTTTCTTTAATGAAATTTGTATTTTTAAGTAATGTTTAAATATTTTTTTTATTTATTTTAATACCTTTACGGGCAACAAAATAATGTTGTTATTTTTATTTTATTTATTTTTACTTTATTTATTTTTATTTTATTATTTTTAATTTATTTATTTTTATTTTATTATTTTTAATTTATTTATTTGTATTTTATTATTTGTATTTTATTTATTTTTACTTTATTTATTTGTATTTTATTATTTGTATTTTATTTATTTTTACTTTATTTATTTGTATTTTATTTATTTGTATTTTATTTACTTGTATTTTGTTTATTTTTATTTAAGAATACGGTATATTGCAGTTTATTATTCTATATAACATTACTTTTTATAGAACAACAAAATGGTTAAACAAACGATTTTGATTCGGTCTTTCATATTGAAATTTATTTTTTTATTATTGTTTAAGTATTAAATTATATTATTAAAATTATTTATTACATAAAAAATGTTTTCTGTCAAGAAATGATAAGAATAATAAATGTAGTAATTGAATGTAGTAATCTTGATCTGTTTATCATCTTGAATAAATAAATAAATATTAAATGCAATACAAATTTTTAATATAATGAATAATTTTAATACAATTAATAACTTTAAATGTAATTAATAATTTTAATACAATTAATAATTTTAAATGTAATTAATAATTTGAAATATGATTAATATCACTTTGTCAATTGCGAACAAAGAATTCATAAATATTCAAATCCTGTGCACAGAATCCTTAATGTGTTTAGCATTTATTTTATAAACTTTTTTCCACGTTTTTTAAACAATAACAAAATTTTCCAACTTTCCTACTCCAATCATCTTTCACTGAACAAAAGAAAAAAAATGATTATGAAAATTTGCATGAAATATGCAAATTTAAACACAAGATTAAATTAAACAGATCAAGAGCTTTAAAAGAATATTAAATTTTTATTATTCAAATTTATAATAATTATTAATTAGCTCGAATACACCTGGGTCGAAAAGCTGCGATAAAAAACATTAATTACCAATTCACAAAAAAAGAAAAAAATTCTGTACCTACAAAATTAATTCACACATTTTTTTCAATTTAAAGGATCATTTAAATTTTATTTTCCCTTTTTATTAAAGTGAGGGCAATTCTGGAGAAATAGGCCAGTCCCATAACTTAACAATAAAGATGTAGAAAATAGGGAGAGAAAAAAACAGTAACTGACTTCCATAGACTCGATTATTCATGACTTACAAGAGAGTGGAAGTGAGAGATCAGAAAGCTCGCGTGACTGGT
Source organism: Ganaspis sp. Gsp50 (assembly GCA_011057455.1). Taxonomy (NCBI): domain Eukaryota; kingdom Metazoa; phylum Arthropoda; class Insecta; order Hymenoptera; family Figitidae; genus Ganaspis; species Ganaspis sp. Gsp50. The sequence goes on along the minus strand of WNHD01002426.1, from coordinate 15,599 downwards.
AGATCCTTACGGTCTTAAAACGGAAAGGTAACTGACTGTTTCAAGTGATCTTAGTGTTTTCTATACACCTCATGAAACCCATGAGGGACCTCCTACCTATTCCTTTTCCTTCTCTTGCAAGTCTCGTGTAACAAGTCTGATAGGAACTGGGAACCTTCACGTCCGGATATTAATATTTGGACATCCGTTACAACACACCTTGGTATTGTTACGAATTTTGCACTCTAGCCTACATCATGTACCGTTTTCAAATTAATTTGTTCCAATTCCCACATTCTTTACAATATCATTTCATTCAGCACAAAAAAAATAAAAACAATAAACGAAATAACTGTTTTTTAAAATGGGGGAAAAAAACTAAAAAAAGTTGCCATAGATTGACTATTTCTTTGGTATGTACGAATATTATTCTTCAAGTTCTAGAGAGTTTAATTTAGGTGAAGAATTTTTTGATTTATAGCTCACAAGAATTTTTGTTGTTGTATGGAAACGTTTTCAGCTTTTGTTTGGAAAATTTGTTAATATTTATAATGATAGAATATCTAGAAATGTGGTAAAATCAACTAGAATGCTAGTAAACTTAACAAGAATTCTGGTCAGAAGAACTAAAACTTTGGAAAGATTAACTAGAAATTGGTAAGGTTAACTAGAACCCTGGTTTAGAAGAACTAGAACTTTAGTAAGGTTAACTAGAACTCTGGTTTAGAAGAACTAGAACTTTAGTAAGGTTAACTAGACACTAGTAGATTCAACTAGAACTCTGGTTAGAAGAACCAGAACTTTGGTAAGATTAACTAGATCGCTAGTAAATTTAACTAGAACTCTGGTAAGAAGAACCAGAACTTTGGTAAGATTAACTTGAACTTTGGTAGGATTAACTAGAACTCTGGTTTAAAAGAACTAGAACTTTGGTAAGATTATCTACAACACTAGTGAATTTAACTAGAACTCTGGTTAGAAGAACTAAAACTTTTGTAATATTAACTAGAACTATGGTAGAATTAACTAGAGCTTCGTTTCAGATAATTCAAACAAGATTGTTTTATTAGTTGAAAAAGATTAGTTGGAATAACTAGAATTCTGGTTAGCGACACGAATATACTGAATGGAACATTCCGATTTTTTTTAGAATCACTAACAGTCTGGTTAAAATAACTAGATGTATCACTAATTAACAAAAACATTGATACAACAAGAATTTCGTTCTTTCTACAAAAGCGACAGTTAATCTTAACAGAATATTAGTTAGTCTTACTAGATAATTAGTAAATATTACCAATGCGTTGGTTAATCTTACCGAAACGTTAGTTAATCTTGCTAAGATATTAGTTAATCTTACTAGAATTTTAGTTGATTTTACTAGAGTGTTAGTTAATCTTAACAGAATATTAGTTAGTCTTACTAGATAATTAGTAAATATTACCAAAGCGTTGGTTAATCTTACCGAAACGTTAGTTAATCTTACTAGAGTGTTAGTTGATCTTACTAGAATGTTAGTTGATTTTACTAGAGTGTTAGTTAATCTTACTAGGATATTAGTTAATCTTACTAGAGTGTTAGTTGATCTTACTAGAGTGTTAGTTGATCTTACTAGAGTGTTAGTTAATCTTACTAGAGTGTTAGTTAATCTTACTAGAGTGTTAGTTAATCTTACTAGTGTTAGTTAATCTTACTACAGTGTTAGTTAATCTTATTAGAATTTTAGTTAATATTACCAGAGTGTTAGTTAAGCTTACTAGAATGTTAGTTAATCTTATTAGAATTTTAGTTAATATTACCAGAGTGTTAGTTAATCTTACTAGAGTGTTAGTTAATCTTACTAGAGTGTTAGTTAATCTTACTAGAATGTTAGTTAATCTTACCGGAACGTAGTGAAATAGCTATTTCTTGTTTGTCCGGATAACCAGAATTCTAGTAAGACCAACAATCATTTCACTTATATTAGCATCAGGCTTAATGTTCAGTACAAAAAAATGAAACAATTATTTTTTTTCTGATATTTTTGTAAACTTTTTTTTTAATGGCCAAAATAATTTTAAATTATTCAAACAAGTATTTAAATATAACATCATTTTTTTCATTTTGTGTAAAAGTAATAATTTTTTAAATTGAATAGTTGTTTTTAAGTTTTTTTTTATTGTTCATGAGATATAGGATACAGAAATCTATCAAGATGAAATTACTTTGAAGAAAAGCAAAAAAGAATTTAAATCTTATTTGATTTAATTTGGCTACCTAAATTAATGAAAAAAAAAAATATTTAAAAAATTGTTAAATGTTAAATTCAAGATAATAAATTATATACATTTAACGTAATAAATTATTTCATACTTCTTATTTTATTTTGCTTTTTTATGGGTATTTTATTACTTTATAAAATCAAGAAACGACTCCTTATAATCTTTCTATTATTTTATAATACCAATAAAGGAACATTTATTCTCTAAATTCTTTTTATTTTTTTTTAACCAATAAAATAGCTTTTATTCCTTATAAACCTTTTTTATAGTTTCATAAAAATTTATCTGCTCTAAAGAAATTTCCTTAAATTAATTTTTCTTAAAGAAATTGTTTTTCTAAAAAAAAAAGAAGTTATCTGTGAGACATTTCTTTGCAAAAAAGATAACAAAAGCAAAAAATCACTTTTTTGTTTAGAACAAAAAAAGGAGCCAAATTAGCCGAAAATGAAAAAAATGGTTGATATCCTTTTGTCGATTCATTGTGACGGAACAATGAATAAAATGTTTCAATCACTTTATAAAAGGTTAAAACGTTTAGTTTAGAAATTGTGCAATTCAGAAATTTTCACACGATAGATTTATGTTGCTAATGTTTCTGAATGATTGATTTCAAAATGATTGTTTGAATAAGTGAAATGACAGTTCCTGTCTTTGGAGAAAATGTTATACTTCATTAAAATCGCAGCTGACAATCTTAAATGATACGAAATTGAGACATTTACTGTACACAACTTTATTATTTATTATTTTTTTTTTATGACTGAAAATATATTTTATGAGACTTGTCAATTAAGTTTGACGTCAAATTTATGATTTACAACAAAGCTCGAAAAGTTCATAGAACAATATAGTAACAATTTCTATACTTGTAATTAGTTTGACTTTTAAAGACAAAAATTTTCTAATCATTATGGAGAAAGTTTTTTGTCATTATTCCAAACGTATCTGGATTAGATTTTTAAGTGCTCTTATTCATTTCACAAATTGTTATTAGATTTTTCATTTTATTTTTTTAGAAAAATTACAAATATTTATTCTTACATTTTAATTACTATTTAAACTTAAAGTAAATTTAATTGATTTTGCTTCCTCGTTGCTTTGTTTAATTTATTTATTTATAAAATTTATGTACGTATTTTACTTTACTTTTTACTTTCTTTCTTTCTTCTTACTTCTTTATTTCATTTACGAATTAAGTAAAATTAATACAAAAATTATTTTTTATCATATTTTTGGCATTTTAGTTTAATTTTTAAATGTTTTTAATTTAAAAATTTGTACATTTTTTTACAAATAAAGATTCAAAATTGATGAAAGACTTGAAAGCGGTTGACAAAGTTCGAAAATAACGAAAATAGAAAAAATTTAATTCTATGATACCAGAATTAAATCTTGTTATTATTATTCTCTGTAAAAATTCTTGCACAAAAAGTAATTAGCTTTAGATCGACTTTCGTGTCGAATGCAATAAAAGAGAATAGAAATTCATGATCACTTGATAAAATTACAGTTTTTTTTAAATTTACACTCAACTCTGGCATAAATACTGTTTTTGTTATTCCCTTTAAAATTGAATTTTTAAACTATTTTTAGTTTAAACGGGTATTTTTGTATGTAATTTTTTGTAATTATTATACAAAAAGTTAAATAACATTTTAATGAACTATTTTAGTAAACTGTTACATTAAACTATTTTAGTAAACTATTGTAGTAAACTATTTTAGTAAACTATTTTTATTTTATTTTATTTTTTACGGGCACTATGAATAGTCCCTTTGGTACAAAAGTACTCTTATATACTAAGAATTTGCATTTTAGTAAACTATCTTAATATACTATTTGAGTAAAATTGTTTAGTAAGTTTTTTCAGTTAAATTGTTTAGTTAGCCTTTTCAATAAAATAAAAATTGGATTTTAAAAATAAAAATAAATAAATATAAAATAAAAAAAAATAAATATAAAATAAAAATAAAAATAAATAAATATAAAATAAAAATAAACTAAACATTCTTCAGTAACCCTTTTCAATAAATAAAAATTATACATAAAATTATATATGAAATAAAAATAAATTGAAAATTGTTTCACAAACCATTTCAATAAAATTATTTAGTAAACTGTTCCAGTAATTTATATCAATTTAAAAAAGACCTAGATTTCTAAGGTTTAAAATTTCAATAATGATTGATAATGACAGAGTGAATGATGAAAAGACCACCCTTGCTGAGAGAGCTACATTAATAAACATTAGAATAAGAATATTTAAATTTGCGGAATGTTGGAATGATTAGAGTATTACATGTTTTTCAAGAATTTATTATCTCCCTTTTTATACTGGAATGCAAGTAAGGAAGAGAATGCTATTGTCTACGTATTGAAGGAAAACAACAACTCATGAAATTGCATTACACTGTTTTGTATGCGCAAGAACTTTCATTCATGTGTAGACAAGTTTAGATTACATGAAAACGACAGCTAAGAGGTACAGTTCTATCAAAAACTAGGTGAAATCTGTGTCCAACTGATTAAAGAAAAAAAAAAGTAATAGTTGTCAACTTAAGTTTACTTTATCTCCTTTAATGTACACCCAATATGTATGTAATAATCAAGGATTCTTTGACTTGATTTGTTAAAAAAAAAACCCGGACGCTTTTTTCCCCTCGAGCAATTCAGCAAGACTCATTGCGCATTCGATTCATTGCGTTATTTCTGACCGTGCTGCGTTTGCTTTTTATAAAAACAACCAAACATTCATGAATTCCACATTCGACAGAAACGGTAGTTAGAGAACCAGAAAAATGGAAAAAAATCGACAAAGCAATAAAGTAATGAGCATTTTAAACTTGATTTTACAAAAAGTGCTTGTCGGACTTGCAATTAGTGGTAAATTGCCGAAGGTGGTTTTAATTGTTTAAAGCACAATCGATACCAATTGGAAATAGGGAAAAGAGTACAAAGAAAAAAGAGGAACAAAAAAAGAGAAAAAAAAGAGAAATAAAAAAGAGAAATAAAAAAGAGAAATAAAAAAAGAGAAATAAAAAAAGAGAAATAAAAAAAAACAAACAAAAAAAAGAGAAACAAAAAAAAGAGAAACAAAAAAAAGAGAAACAAAAAAAAGAGAAACAAAAAAGGGAAACAAGAAAAAATAGAGGGAAAAGAGGGAAAAGAAAAAAGGAAAAAAAGAAAAAAGAGGGAAAAGAAAAAAGGGGGAAAAGAAAGAAAGAGGGAAAAGAGAAAAAAGAGAAAAAAGAGTCAATTGCATTTTTTACCGAAGAAAATTCATAGTGATAGTTTTTTTTTAATTAGGGATTTGAAATTATGGATTTAAAGTTGCCGTTACGAGCCGGTGGTGGAGTGGGGAGGCACACCCCCACTCCACACGGCGCCGAGAAATACTTGAAGTTTAAATCACTGTACAGGTGGTAATTTTGAACCGATTTGAATAATTCTTTTTTTAAATGAAAGCACAACGAATTTATGTCAACTCTATCGAGACGAAATTATGAAAATAAATTTTGGTTCTTTTAAAATAATAGATTAGTCGTGTCGAAACTTTAGAAAGATTAATTTGCGTGCAAATTAATAAAAAAAAAATAATTAAAAATGCGTGCAACTACATTGATCCTCTAAAAGCTGCTTTCTGTATGAGCACATGTTTTAATTCGCTTCTTGTTAAAAATTTTAATTTTTAAAGCATTTTGAAATTTTATTGATAAATTGACACTTTTATGATTGGATATTTTGCATATACTTGCTCTACGGCTGAATCAATCTCAAAAATAGATCAACAAGTTTTTTATATTTATAGAAAGTAGACGTAATTAATTCTGAGTGCACTTGACTGTCCTTAGGGGGAACGCCGATGTGTAAAAAGCTTTTGTAATCGTGAGATAACTGTCCAGTTTCCATAAGCAGGCATAATTTCAGCTCTATTGCTTAAACAGGAAAAATTGCATTTTTCCGATTCTTTCGATAAATAAACCAGTCAATTTAAAAGTAAATAGACACCATTCTTTAATTCTAATTACAGATTCATTGACAATGAGAAATTATTTCTCAATTGGAATTCAATCAATTTACTAATTCAATTCAATTCTTCATTTGTATTTCTTTTCGCCAAAATTCAATTTTAATTCGCTTGAATTTTATGTTTCTATTAAATTATTAAATTCGTGATTGCAAAAAAGTTAATGATATCTGCTCAATTATAAATTATGGAATAGTTGATGCATTAAATAGTTTTGCCTTTTTGCACTGAGAAAAATGTTTTAAAAAAAAATTAAAACAAACATTAATCTTAATTTTTAATTTTAATAATTTTTAATTTAGTAATTTTTAATTTAATAATTTTTAATTTAGAAAGTTTTAATTTAACATACAGTGAAACAGATGTTTATTTAGTTCAAACAAATATTTACTTGGTTTAAAAAAATCCTTCTCTACAAATCATTTATTCAATATTTACTTAATTCGAAACAATTTTCTTTGATTCAAAGAATTTTTCGCCTTTAATGCAAAAAAAATATTTCTTTGGCCCTCTTTATTAATACTAAAATTTCTTCTATTCAGAGCAGAAGTTTCTTGAAATAAAATTAAATTTCTTTGATTCAAAGAAACATTTTGTAAGAAACTTTGTAATCAAAGAAACTTTTTGTAATCAAAGAGATTTTTGTAATCAAAAAGATTTTTTTTCGAGTTTTTTTTAATTAAAGAAACTTTTTATAATTAAAGAAACTTTTTATAATGAAAGAAACTTTTTATAATCAAAGAAACTTTTTATAATCAAATATACTTTTTGTAATCAAAGAAACCTTTGAAAAATTTTAATTTAAACCAGCCAAATTTTGAATCAAACAAAAAATGTCTTTGAAAAAAGAATTGTGAATCAAAAGTCAGAGAATCATATTTCTTTAAATTAAAAAAAAAACACTTTCCTGTGTGTTGATTTCAATAACATCTTGCATTGGCTCAAGTATAAGACCAAAATTACCATATGGGAATTTTACATTCCTAGCGAAAATCGCACGTGGAATTTCTGTAGAATCTGTCGACAAGGTCGAGGGTTAATAGAGAAATAAAATTAGAATTTGAAATTCGAGATCGTGAATGAAATTTTTGCGATTGAAGGTAGTTTCCTCTGTGAATAAAAATAGATGAAAAAAAGGCAAAGAGAAGAAAGTAAAGGAAAAATTGTGATTTTAAAAGGTGATTTCGTATTCACTTGAAATGCCCTCTGTTACCATACAAAAAGGTCTCACGTATTTTTTTTTATTTATTTATTATTTATTTTTTTCTTTTCTTTTTTTTTTGTGAAAGTAACAGTTATTCGAGGGGGAGCCGGCAAAAACGGACAAGTTCATGGTAACATGTCAACTTGAGATTACCATGATATGGGCAACTTTTGACGGGGCAGTGTATGCACACCTTTTTACAATGCGGTTCAGATCTTGCTGTTATTTTATATTGAGGTGAAAGTACCCATAATGGTTAGAAGTAAAGGCCAAATATCATTCTTGTGAATCATTGATTCAAAATACGATATAGTAACCAGAAATCAGATCTGAAACCTTTGCAAGATGCATGACTGAAAACGCTGGACAGGTTTCGTTTTATCCAATGTCAATTGCGCAAATGATCCAGTTTTAATGGGAATATATAAATTATTTTTATATCGCTTGACTTCAAAGAAACTTTCGGCATTTGTCGTGCGTTTACTTTTTTTTATTTTGTATGACTAGAGTGTCTTATTTTTTGTTCCTTTCTTTGGACTTTTATTTCATTATCTTTTGTTTGTATTTATTGATTGTCTTTTGTTCTTACTTTTTGTTTATTTTTGTCTTTATTTATTTATTTTTATCTTTGTTTATTTGCTATCTTTTGTTTTTATTTTTTTATATTATTTCTTTATCTTTTGTCTTTGTTTATTTATTTATTTTTATTTTTGTTTATGTACTATCTTTTGTCTTTATTTTTTTATTATTTCTTTATCTTTTGTCTTTACTTTTTTTATTTGTTTATTTATTTCATTGTCTTTTGTCTTTACTATTTTTATTTGTTTATTTATTTCATTGTCTTTTGTCTTTACTTTTTTATTTATTTGTTTATTTCATTATCTTTTGTCTGCATTTATTTATTGTCTTTTGTCTTTACTTTTTGTTTATTTATTTATTGTCTTTTGTCTTTACTTTTTGTTTATTTATTTATTGTCTTTTGTCTTTACTTTTTGTTTATTTATTTATTATCTTTTGTCTTCACTTTTTTATTTATTTATTTCATTATCGTTTTTCTGTATTTTTTTATTTATTTGTTTATTTCATTATCATTTTTCTGTATTTTTTTTATTTATTTGTTTATTTCAGTATCGTTTGTCTTTACTTTTCTATTTTCTTTGTACGCACTTTTTTACTCGTTTTTGTATTTTTCAAAACACTTCTTTTAAATTTGTTTTTAGATATAAATATTGTTTATAGCATTTTTCCTTTACTTTGATCAGAGAGGGTCAAACAATAATTCTTTTTATTAATAGTAATAGTATTTTCTTAATGGGAGTAATCATAATTTTCTGATATTATTCGTAGTTTCTAATAAAGTAGTGACAATTTTCTAATAGTAGTTATAGTTTTCTGATAGTAGTTATAATTTTCTGATAGTGGTTTTAATTTTCTGATAGTAATTATAATTTTCTGATAGTGCTTATAATTTTCTGATAGTAATTATAATTTTCTGATAGTAATTATAATTTTCTGATACTGGTTATAATTTTCTGATAGTTATTATAATTTTCTGATGGTGGTTATAATTTTCTGATAGTTATTATAATTTTCTGATGGTGGTTATAATTCTCTGATAGTTGTTATAATTTTCTGATAGTAGTTATAATTTTCTGATAATAATTATAACTTTTCAATAATAGTAGTATGTTTTTAATAATAGTAGTATGTTTTTAATAATAGTAGTATGTTTTTAATAATAGTATTATTTTTTAATAATAGTAATAATTTTCTAATAATTAATAATAATTCTTCCGATTTGATGAGAATAATTATCACCAACAAATAATTTTGTTTTTTTATTACAAACGTACATTAACGTGTCAACATTTATATTTTATACGACATTTATAATCAATAAATTAAATTTATTTTGTAACTTAAGAATTGATTTCTCATATAGAGGAAGTACTTTTTGATTGAATTTGGAGATTGACAGAGTATATTGTCATATATTTAAGGCAGTATTATTAGATTTAAAAAAATCGCTTAATTCTTGGCGAAATCGCGGTCATCGTCATCAGTCTTAGCGAAATGAGAAATGTATGCATGCACTTTCCACATTTCATTATTTAGTCTTCGGAATGTTGGGTAGAAAACTTTTACTATCCGTGTTGACATATTTCTCCCACCGTTGAATAAATAGGCGGATTTTGGATTTTAAAGAAACTTGTATTTTATTAGCCAATTTCCGATTCGCACATTAGAATCTTTATTGGAATATAAAAGAGTGATTTATGTCAATCTGACTCGTTTGTTTTCCAATCAAAATTTTTGTAATTTCTGTCCTTAGCTCTTTTCTTTACATTTGTAAGATTGTAATTTATTTGTTATAGAAAGTAAAATGTGTGAAATATGACTTAGTGAAATTTTCTCCTTGCTTTTGTTAATAACATAAAAATTTGTTGTCGATTGTGGATTGATTACAATTCAATTCAAATTTAATTAAATTTGAATTGAATTGAATTTATATTGAACTCTTACAATTTATTTGAATTGAATTGATTTTATATTAAACTCTTACAATTTATTTGAATTGAATTGAATTTATATTGAACTGTTATAATTTATTTGATTTGAATTTAATTTACATTTGAAGTTTCAATTTATGAAAATTGAATACCTACATGAAGGTTTGGATTAATCGGAATTGAATGAATTGAAATTAGGTTTTGATTGAAATTGAATACATTGAAATTGTGAACAAATTGAAATTGAATACCTACATTGAAATTGAATAAGGCGAAAAATTAATATTGTTTATGTCAATAATATTTTTAAGAATTATAATTGGACTTAATTCATTGAAATTAAATAAATTGAAATTGGATAAAGTGAAATTGAAAAAATTGATGTTTGGATTGATCCAAGTCGGATGAATTGAAGTTTAAATAGATTCAAATTTAAAATCTGAAATACAGATTGAGATTGAATAAAATAAAATTGATTTTAAACTTTTAATTGATAAAAATGATAATTAATGGAAACTCGAGTTTGAATTATAAAAAATTTAAGTTTCGGTCGATCCAGCTTTAATAAATTATAGTTTGAGTTGAAGCGACTTTAATAAATTAAAGTTTGGATGTTTCTAATTACAGATAACTTAAAAGTTTAGATTGGTCCAAATTAAATTTTCTATTGATCCAAATTGAATTATCTGTTGATCCGAATTGAAAAATTAACAGTTTGTATTTTATCAAATTGAAAAGTTTCAAATTGGAATCGATCGAGATAGAATGAATTGAAATTGATTAAATTAGAATTCCAATTGATTAAATTAGAATTCCAATTGATTGAAATTTGGATCATTTGAAACTGAACATTTTGAATTTTTGATAATTAAAGTTTAGGTTAATTTAATTTTTATAAATAAAAATTTGTAGTAATAAATTAAAATTTGTTGTAATAAATTTGAATTTGTTGTAATAAATTTGAATTTGCCTTGAACTAAATTAAAATTTGTTGTAATAAATTTAAATTTGCCTTGAACTAAATTAAAATTTAGATTGAACTAAATTGAAAAAATCAGAGCTCGAATTAACTCAAATTGAAGTTTTGATTAATCCAGCTTTAATAAATTAAGGTTTAAGTTTTTTCTAATCAAACAAATCAAAGTTTAGATTAATTCAAATTGAATTTTGTATTGATTCTACTTGAAAAAAATGCGATTGTTCCAATTTACAAAGTTTTAAATTTGGTACTTTGAAATTTTTATCCGGTATCCGGATACTTTGAAATTGATTGAATTAGAGTTTGAATTGACCTAAATTTCTATGAATTGAATTTTTTATGAATTGGAATTTTTATTAATTGAAATTGAAAAATTTCAGAAAATTGAAGTTTGGGTTGATAAAATTGAATAAATTGAAATTTGGGTTGATAAAATTGAATAAATTGTAATTTGGATTGATTAAATTGGAACAAATTAAAGTTTCAATTGATCCAAATGGAAGTTTGAGTTTAATAAGTTAAAAATTTGAAAACTAATAAATGGAAGTAGTAGCAAACTTTGAAATTGAATAAAATAAAATTTGGAATAATTAAAATTATTGAACTTGAAATTAATATTTATTAAAATAAAAAATAAATATAATAAACTGAAATTTTAAACAATTGAAATTATTGAAATTCACCTAGAGAAATAGTATATATTTGTCTCAAAAGCAACTAACTTATTTATTTGTTCCAAATAAATTTTATTTGATTCAAATAAATTTTATTTTATTTAAATAAATTTTGTTTGATTCAAATAAAAATTCTATTTCTGCCAAATAAAATATTTATTTAAAACAAATAAAATATTTATTTAAAACAAATAAATAATTTAATTGGTTCTGAGACAAATATACGGTTATTTGTTTCAAATAAATTATATTGAATTCAAATAAATAATATTGAATTCAAATAAATTATATTGAATTCAAATAAATCTTTTCTCTGGGTGTTGAAATTCATATTTATTAAAATAAGAATTTTGTGAATAAGGATTCTATATTCTAAAGGATCCTATATTTTAAAGGATTTTACATTCTAAGAAAGTTCAAATCTATAATTTATATAAATATTCGTGCAATTTCAAACTGTCTATATTTGATTATGGTCGTAAATAACAAGATTCTTTGTATGCATTTTTGTGCATTTATTATATAAAATAATCATATAAAAGTTATTAAAATCGAATATAAACTAAATTGGAAATAAAATTAAAATACAAATGAGATGAAATTTCTCTTTCATTACTCGCCTTATCAAGATCATTATATTTATAAATAATACTTCTTTTATAGTCTATATCGTAACATTGTCTATTAATAGGAACTTATAGATGAGGCACTCCTTGTTCAATTTTTCATGGCTGCTTTTCGCTTTAAATCTTATTACAACCTAAAAATTACCACATTCACTCTTGACGGGTTTTACCACAGCTCCACCAAATACACGCACTGGACTTCTCGTCCAGGAAATTAACATCAAATTTCCCCCAATAAAGGGACTCCCTCTTCCAATTTCACAGCGAGAGAAAGAAATTACCACCAATTGCAATCCTAGTGGTGTTTCAAATATTTTTCCCCCATTTTCAAAATTAATTCTTCTCTCCAATTCTGAACTTTGATAAATCTCTCTCGGTTGTTTGGCAATTTGAAACGGCTTGAAAAACGTAAATGAACTTTGTGCGGATCTTTTTTGAAACGACTTGCTCGCGATTTTATTTACCGATCTGATGTTGAGTCTTTCTTTGAAGTCGGAATAGAAATTGGGAAAATTATACGATTCTTGGGAAACTGGAAAATATGGCACTTGATTCTCAACTGAAGCACTTGTGCTTGTTTCTTGATTGTTGAAAGCCGAAGCAAGCAGAAAATTAAATCCTAAAATTGATCCTTCGATACCCTCTTCGAGGCCTTTATCAAAATCGGTGAATTCTTGACCCACTACGATGTCCCCTTTGCTGGGAATCACATATCCCATTATCTGAAAAGTTATTTTATTTTAATTCGAGAAAAGAAAAATCCAAGAAAGGAAAAAATCTAAGAAAAGATAAATAAGAAGAATAAATGAAAAAGCTTTCGTCGAATCAAATAAATATGATAATAGTCTAGATTCATGTTTTGTGCCTTTGAAGGTGTCGATGAAATTTCTGAATTTTGATTGAAATTGGTTCTTTGTTTATTTAATCAATTTAATTTTCTAGGACTGATTTGTAATAGCAAGAACTGGATACTTTTATTTCTTTTTATTTTATTTAATTTTTATTTAATTTATTTTTATTGTAGATTTTTTTGATTAGATTTATTATATTCATTATACAATTTTTTAATCTTACAATTCTGCCCCTAACAATTATGATTGTATTTATTTTTATTTTATTCATTTTTTATTTAATTTCTTTTTATTTTTTAGTCTTACAATTCTGCCCCTAACAATTATTTTTATTGTATTTATTTTTATTTTATTCATTTTTTATTTAATTTCTTTTTATTTTTTATTTATTTCTGCCAGGAAAATCAGAGAAAGTAAGATTTTAATAATAAAGAAAAGAAAATTGTAGCAACCCTAATGTTTTATATGCAATTGCTTCAGTGGAAATAATTAATAATGAGTAATAATTAAAAATAAAATAAATCAAATATAAATAATTAAAAATAAATAATACTAACATTTGCTTTGAGCAGTGGAAGTTGTTACAAAATGTATCAAATGTTTCAAGTATTTTTAAATGTTTTATGAGTCATTGAAAAAATGTCTAGTTAAAGTAACCAGAATTCTGTTCAAAATAACTAGAATATTCCTGACTAGAAAATGAGGGAATTTTTGTTCTATTTTGAAGGAATTGAATTTTTTTCAAGACTTACCTGTCTTGCATAATCTTCAATTGCAAGTCTCCCGTCAATCCACATGGCATAATGACCATCTTTACTTCGCCAACTCTGACATAAATGATACCAACGATTTTCCTCCATAGATAAAGGAAATTGGAAAATTTCCATATTGTTTATTTCCAAAAAAATACTTTGTCCAAATGGAGATATCCAAGACCTTATCAATCGTTCGTCATTGTTTTCTGAAAATAAAATTTGTGATTTTATTGCATTTTTGCTTCCTTATAGAAGAAGCATTTTTTATTTTAGGATTTTAATGTTTTTTTTACTTCTGTATTTTTGTCTTTTGCTTTTTTATATTATTACTATGATAATTTATTTTAAGATAAAAACGCAGATTATTAACATTTATTTTCATCTTTTAATTTATCACCAGAGTTTTTATTTTCGTTTCGAATAAATGTTTCGAATAATAAACTAAGAAATAAATGTTAATTTTATTATTTTTGTTATTTATTACTCTTAAAATATTAAGAGAGATTATTATTATTAAAATATTCTCTCTCTCATATTAAGAGAATAGTATTTTATTTTTCTAATTATTAGTAATTTTTATTTAAAAAGCTTGATAATAAATAAATAAATAAATAATGGGGGCAAAATTGTAATCTACTTCTACTGTGAATCTTTAATTGGTAAAATTTCTTACTTGAATATGAAAAAAATGATTGAGCGTAAGTCAAATTCGTAGACTGGATCCAAAGACAAAAAGTGAATTCGCTAATTTCTGGAACTGAGACTCCCCACCTGAGAAACTGTTTGACATTTGATAACAATTTATTAAAAAATAAAATTCCTAAATTTTTGAAATTATAGTTAAATTAATGAACATTCTATATGTTATTCTAAAAATATTATGCTAAATTAGCCATAAATGTTTTGTTCTTTCAACCACGTGTTTAGTACAATTTTTGTTATTACAACTAAAATTAAAAACTAGCGAAATTCGAATTGTAAAAACTAGAAATTATCGTAAATTTGTTATCATTTAGTTAACGTTATCATTAGGTTAAAGTAACCAAAGAATTGTAGTTCTACCGACCAGACGATTCTTAACTTAAATGTTAATTATTTCAACTAGAATTTTTGTAAAATAAACCAAAATTTATTGTTCGACAACTTGTAGTAGCAAATAAATTATATTTAATTCTATTTATAATTAATTTTTTTAAAAATTGTATCCAATTTTTTTTAAATTACATTTAATTTTTTTTAAATTACATTTAATTTTTTTAAAATTGTATCCAATTTTTTTTAAATTACATTTAATTTTTTTAAAATTATATTTAATTTTTTTTTAGAAATAAAATAGTACAAATTGTCACAAGTTTTAGTATAAATTAAATGCGAGACAATTACCCCTATTTTTTAGAAAGAAAATAGAACAAATTGTCACAAGTTTTAGTATGAATTAAATGCGAGACAATTACCCCTATTTTTTAGAAAGAAAATAGAACAAATTGTCACAAGTTTTTGTATGAATTAAATGAGAGACAATTACCCCTATTTTCTAGAAATAAAGTAGTACAAATTTTCCCAAGTTTTATTATGAATTAAATGAAAGAAAATTACCCCTATTTTTTAGAAAGAAAATAGTACAAATTTTTATTATGAAAATTTTTGCTTCCTTATAGAGGAAGCATTGTAATCGTGACAATTTTCGATTTTCTAAAAATAGTCTAAATCAACTCAATTTCATCCAAAAAGCA
>WNHD01002425.1:0-15843 GCA_011057455.1 Ganaspis sp. Gsp50 | reverse complement strand
AAAGTTTCTAAAGATGCAAAAACTGTAATTTATTGTATAGATCTACATGCTTTTATTGATCATGTAAAGGAAGAACGACTTGTGTCTGAAATGCATTTAAAAATCGGCATTGACGGTGGAGGGGGATTTTTGAAAATATGTTCATCAATTCAATCACTAGAAAATGAAGAAACTATAACTAGACGCTCTACGTACGAAGAGGGCATTGCAGCTAAACGTTTTAAAGACTCAGGCGTAAAAAAACTCTTCTTGCTGGCTGTGGCTCCGAAAACTCAAGAGAATTACGAAAATGTTTCACAATTATGGAAAGAATTAAATATTTGTACGTTTGATGTAACAATCGCGACCGATTTGAAATTAGCAAATATTTTAGTAGGAATAATGTCGCAAAGTAGTAGTTATCCATGCACTTGGTGTTTTGCCAAAAAAAATCAACTTTATATTTGCGGCATCTACAGAGCTCTTAACAATACGCTTGAGAATTACAATAAATGGTGTGATGCCGGTAAAGTTAAATCAGAAGCAAAGAATTTTTATAGCTGTATCAACCCACCATTACTGAACACTAATAGCGACAAAACATTTCTCGATCTCATTCCGCCGCCAGAACTGCATCTGATGTTAGGAGTGGTAAACGTAGTATTTGGTAATCTTTTAAAACAATTTGAAAAACAAGCGTTAGCTTGGGCATCAGAATGTCACTTTCAACGTGAAATAACGATTCTGGTCCCTCTTTTAAAGGGAACTCCTGCAAAATTCTGTTACGCAAAGTAGACCTTCTACGAAGATCATCAAACGTCGGAATTAGACTTTAAAAAAGTTGTTGATGCATGTTTTGGAAGCGATTTGGATGCAAATTTTCAAAATTATATAGCTACATTTAAATTAAGCTATATTGATTTGGGTTTATATTTGTGCTTTTATTGAAAGAGAGCAAATCTCTCATTCTAATGCAAGAATGTAGCATATGTTTGTCTCTATTACCAAGGTAACGTCCTGTGACGTCCAATCTTCGGTAACACTCTCGGAGGTCCTATCTCTTTCTATCGTCTGCTACACGTCAAAATTCTTCCAATCCCATCACACTCAAAAGCATTTTTAAGGTCAAGGAAATATCAAATCAGGTAAACAAATATTTTCTATAATCCTCATTTCAAAATACACAATCAAGCAGAGCCCTTTTTCCGAAAATGTGCCCTGTTTTTTAAAAAATATTCGTAAAAGTGCTAATCTGGCAGGTAATGATGGGAAATGATTCGAGAGCCACTGTCATTTTCTCCTTTGAATACCCTTAAGTCTATTTCTAAGGCCATCCAGTATATTTCCTGTTTTTTTTTAATTACATCTTTTTTTTATTATTGAATTTGGTAACTTTTTTTTTACTTATAAATTATTTTCTCGTTTCCTTCTTCAAAGTTGTCTTTTCACTTATTTTTACATTTTCATGTTTTGTAATAGATTTTTAAAAAATTTTCTAGTATCTGCATTAGTTGCTAAAAGTTTCTAGTTTTTTGCCATTTTTTCATAAAGTTTTATTTTTGCATATTTTTTTGTTTCTTGCCATTATATTTCATAAAGCGTTTGCTTTTTTCTTAATTTTTCTGATTGTTTCAAAGACTTTGATTTTTTACTTAATTTTCTAATTTTCTCTTATAGAATGTTTCCTCTACTCACCCAATTTCAAATATTCTTGGCACTTTTAGTAGATTTTCTTATTCCTTTTCGTAATTAAAAAAAAGCTTGCTTACTTTCTAATTTTTTCTAGAGTATCTTCATTTTTCGTAAATTATTTAACTTTTTCCTTGTCATTCTAATATTTTTAAATCATTTAAAAAATGCTCTGAATGTTTGATTTACTTTTTTAGTTTCTCTTTTATTTGTTTATTTATTAATTTCCTGGATCTTTTAAAAGTTTTTTAGTTCATTTTTTTCAATTTTCTCACTGTTTATAAATTTTTCATTTTTTTAAATTAATTGTACCTTTTTATTCTACTCTATTTTCTAAAAAAAATTTTATTTTTATTATTTATAAAAAATATTTTCTTGTTTTTGCATTCTTTTCCATGTTTTGTAGTTTCTCTGAAATTTTAATTTTTGAATAGCCTTTTTTAATAATTTTAAAAACATAAAAATTTTCCTTTGAGTATTTTTAGAGTACTATAATTACCCTGATCTCATTTGCAAAGTTTAAGAAATATATATTTTTATTTTTGTTATATGTCAAGAGAATTTTGAATCTTAACTTTATCACTGTGAGCCAAAGAAGTTTGAAAATTTTTTACTTCAAAAAGCTATGTATTAATATAATGTTTAAAATAAGTGTTAATGATATACATTATCGTATTTAATAAAATGAACTATACTTTAAATTTTTTAACATTTTAGTAACTACTTCTTTATGTATAGACCTTGTTTTAAAGAGCTATGGAAGAATAATAATTTAGATCTGGAAAACCTGGAAAAGTCATGGAATTTTATTTGGATAAAATAGTAGCAACCCTGCATGTGGAAAAAATTGCAAAAAACATGTTAATTATTAAAAAAAAATTTTATTATTTTAAATATGTTTGAGGACTCCCATTAACTACTTGAGATTTTTTTTGGGTGAGAGAGGAGTCCAGAAACCTTTCAGTAAATCCCATGATGGGTGAGAGGGGAGGGGCATCATCAAAATTCTCAGGTTATCTTTTGTTATTTAGACAATCACAGTGTAAAAAGTGGTCTTGGGCTCCGCGGGTGTCTTGCATGGATTGCCCTTATGCCATGAGGGGCTTATGACGGCAATCCAGACGTGCCTCCTCGTGGAAACTATATGCTAAGAGCGCTCACATACTTCAACAGCCGGGGCATAGTCCCGACTGTTCTTCTTGAGAGGAAGAGAGACTAGAAGTAAATACGCCTCTTTTGCTCTCATTTGAAAACAACCTGAACAGTCGGCACTAGGCCCCGGCTATTGAAGTATGTAAGCGCCCTAATATTGGATTGCGCCTATGTACATGGGGAAAACGTAAGGCACCCTCACGTTTGCTCTACAGCGTGCTCTCGTCTTCACTTCTCTCAAAGAAAATTGTTTATTATTATTTCTGCATTATTTATTGCTATTTTTTAATAACAATTTTATTGTTAATACAAAAGTAAGAAATTTAATTGTCTGTTTTTATAGTTTATTACATTTATATTAAATTTACTAGGTTTTTTTAAATCGTCGCTCTGCAGACTCTATTCCGGGATCCTTGAAACGAGTATTAAGTGGCTAGCTGACTGATCTATTGGTGGCTCTTGAGATTCTTATGAAATATAGACAAGTCATTTGAACAACTGAGCCTATTTTAAAGTACGTTGTATTAAGAGAAATAATTGAGCTAAATATTATTTAAAAATCATTCTCTGTCTTGTTATAACCTATTTAAAATTTTATTTCTGAATATTAAAAATAAATTCCACTGTCGACTCTGAGACTTTTGCTAATTGATACAGAGGGATGTACTAATCGCGTCCCATACGTTTGCCCTGATGATTTTTTTAGCTTTACGTAATGCCAATCCATGTCCACTTGGACAATTTAAAGTTATCACTAGATTAAAGATGCAGTAAGGAAGCAAATTTAACAAGAGATCTTTAATAAAGAGTCCTGTTTTATGCTGCTTCTTAATAGAAAACAATAAGGGTACCCTTGCAAAAACACACAAGGTATCCCGTCTGGGAAACAACTTTGGATCCTAAGCGACTATTTCGAACAGAGTAATGAAAAAATACTAATATTTATTACTCACTGAACAAAATTTTTAATTTTACTCGCGTCGTAGGTCGTATAGGCTACTTTGAGGACATATGCATCGTGTATGTGAAATATATGTATTGACTTATACAAGGACATTTATGAAATTACTGTTTCACTAAATTGAGAAATTGTTGTAAAATTATAGTATCAACTTTGAAGAACCGACGATTTAGTCAATCGAATTAATTTTGAGTAACTCTGCTGAATTAAAAATTATATTTTTCATCTCTGTTACAATAATGTATTTTTATCAGCGCTGGAAGTGCATGTAGGCGCCCTTAGCTTCTAAGAACGCTTCTTATGCGCTATGCCATTCGATAACAGAAAGAATTGAGATCTTACTTGAAATCATATCCACCCTTCGTCTGCAAAACAATTTATAAGCTGATTTAGGTCGCATTACATACACTTTCAGCGTAGGAAACAATACATTGGAGTAATAGAGAGAAAAAATATAATTTTTTGCTTTTTGAATAGACATCGAGTTCAGTAGAAAAAAAAATATATGCAAACTTTAATATTTCAAACTATTTAATACCTTAAACGTGCATTTAGATCGGACCCTCTCACTTACACCAATGACACTTTTACCAGCGCTGGATGTATATGCAACCGTCCTAAGAATTCAATATACAAAATGCCATATGAAATATAATAACAGAAAATACACATGAAAGAGTCCCGGCTCTACATTGTTTTATTTTATTTCTCAACATTTTTCATAGGCATGGAATAACATCACATGGAATTTCATTTCACAGAAGCGTCAATTGATCGAAATTTTGTAATTCAAGTTCAATAGAGATGCACAAATTACATTAATCGGCTAAAGGTGCACAGATACCTCATTGACACCTGCCAAGCAGGCAATCATCGACCTTGTTCTTATAGCAATTATTATATAAGCTTTTCTCGTTCTTATATATTCACAACTTCTTACCACTAAAATTGGTGGTGGAACTTATCAGTGTGATGACAATAGATTACATATTTTTACAAACATTTTTCTATTTATTAAAACATTAATTGCAAAAATGTCCTTGTATAAGCCGACCAATACATATTTCTTTATCTATATGCTGTATGTCTGCAAAGCAGCCAATATCTCTAATGTCCTCAATCTAGCCAATATGAGCTTCAACGCATGTATAATTAAAAAAAATCTGTTAAGTAGAAATAACAAATAAGATTTTCTCATTGAGTGTCTGTTTTCTGCTTTGTAAGTGTCTGTAATCCTTTACCTTAGCAAACCGCATGTTAAAACATAATCACATTGATGAAGATACAGTTGAACCTCTATCATTTCAACATTTTGGGGGTACTTGAAAAGAAAAGGTTTCTCGCTGTAGGAGTAATGATTGCGTAGTAACCTTCCCAAGTGAAAAATTCTGTACAGGATCCTGTACAGGTTCACGTACAGAAAATCACACTTGATCAACAGTTGAAATTCGAACAAGAACCTGTACAGGAACATGTACATGATCCTTAGTAGGAATAAAATTTAATTGTGCCACGTATATGTTCATGTACAAGTTCTTGTACAGGTTCTACTACATGTTCATGTACAAGATCCTGTGCAGGTTCTTGTACAGGTTCATGTAAAGGATCGTGTACAAACTTTTTTTATTTATTTAAATATTCTAAAAAAACTAACTTTTCTTACAGCATCCCTCTCGCATTACTTATTACAACCTACTGCGCAGCCCTAGCTGTCAAAGAAAACTAGTGCGCATTTTTTAAAGTTTTACAAAAATAAATTAATTTATACGTGCAAGTTCCTGTACAAGATCTTGTACATGAACCTGTACGAGAACCTGTACAAGAACCTGTATATGAACATTCACTAGAGCCTATACTAAAACCTGTACATGAACCTGTACGTGGCACAATTGAATGTTCTTGCTACTAAGGTTCATGTACAGGTTCTTGTTCGAATTTCAACTGTTGATCAAGTGTGATTTCCTGTACGTGAACATGTACATGATCGTGCACATGAACCTGTACAGGAATTTTCACCTGGGTTGAGCGCATGACGTGAATGGTGGTCTATTTAAAATTAGAACAGAAATTAAAGGATTCTAGGTTATGTTTACTGCGTTAATCTTGCCGCCATCATGCATCTAACCGAGTGACGTCACGTAGTTGCATGGTGGGAGACAAAAGAGGAGAAATGTTGAAATGATACAGATTTGAAATGACGCAGTTTTGACTTTACTCTTAAGTGCATAAATGCTTTGTCCTCTAGGGAAATCTAGTAACTTGAAACAACGACACATTTCTTATGTTTTACATAATTTATGGCAATGAAACCCATACTTTCTTGTGTCATGAACAACAAAAACGCAAGAAATATATACCATCTTCTCGAAGTAAGTACATAGACCCACTGTGTAGATTTTTAAACTAAACGAATTTTATATGGGTGATTCTCAGCGTAGCGAAGAATTTAATGTCCTCAATGTTTTTTAAGAAACCAGTTGCACATATTACAATTGATCTAACAAAAAAAACTAAATTTTATGTTTACAAAAAAAGCTAATAGTTTTTTTTTATTAAAAAGTATTTAATTTATCTTTAAAAACTGTTTTAATCTGCCAAAACGTCATGGTAAAGCCTGTCCTCAGCACGATTTTTCTAAAAACAATTGTTATTTTAGTAAAATATAATAATCAATATGAAAACTATTAACAGTTTCGCATTATATATGTTAGTAGAATTGCAAAAAATAAAGCACATTTGAAAATATATTTTTTTTGTATGTTAAACTTCGTCCCTCATTTTGGCGTCATGGTAAAGCCTTTTTACAAAATTACATTTTTTAATATGAAAATAAAATTGAAACTTTACTCAACATTAGTAAATTGCAGCAATGAACAGTCTTAAGTGAATTACTAAAGAAGAAACTAATTTAAGAATAAATTTATTTGTTTTTTACACATTAAAAGCATGAAACTTGCATAGGGAATCACAGAATCGTCATGGTAAAGCCTTCATATATTTTGCAATAAAATGAATAATTATTTATATTTTTCGTCAATTTAGGTACAGTAGTAATATTTTAGTGAAAATAAATGAAGTAAATTTGAAACAGAAGGAAATCGCTAATAAATTGTTTAAAAAATCAGTTTTGGTTATGCGTCATGGTAAAGCTCTTTTGTCATGGTAAGTCTTTTTCCCTATTGAACAGCGGATGTCGCTGAAGTGATTCTTAGTGCACCAATAAAGTGAAAAAAAATACAATATATAATATTTATATAGGAATAAGGCACCAGTGGTAGATTAAATGGTCACTGTGCTTATACGTTTGTAAATAAATGTAGTAATCAGAAAATACAAGCAATGTAGCAAGTATCAGTAATTGTTAAGGGAGGCATATAGATCATTATTACAAACTAAAAAAAAATAATTTTAATTGAATGAAGTAGTACATTAATAATTAATTTGGTGCAAAAAACAAGTTTTGGAGACATTTTAGAACAATTTTTGTATTATTTTCACATAAGAGGCATTTCCTTTCATGCCTGTAGAGATCTAAAGACACCTACAAGTAACATATATTCATAATTATGGGATGACCCACTACTGGAGCAGTAATAATCACGATTGTTGAATACGGTGATTCACAACAGGATCATTGACAAATAATCTTTGACGGCTTATGTAAGTTACGGTAAATATTAAAATCAAGTCTAACCTAAACGAAAGTGTCTGTTGGAACATTCTTAGTCATACTATTATAAAGAATAAGCATGATATTTGTCTAAAAGCAACCATATAAGACTTGGAAGTCAAAATATGATAGTTAAGGACCTTAATTGATCCACCACTGGTGCCGTCACCCTACATTTTGAATTCCGCCCCTATTTCGCTTGGATTAAGTTGGTCACGCGGTACGAATTTGTATGTACTTTCCGTTTTACTTAAGTTACCTCTGCTGTAGAGCACATTACGTAGGTTAAAAAAATGGTCTCAGGTTCCTCATTGTACCCTATAGCGCCTGAGCGCCTCTTCTTTCTTCGCCGCTTCCAGAGCCTTTCGAAAAGCGGCACATTTCCCACCGCCTGAGACGTGGTCACAGGCCGCTCCTTCTGTTTCGTTGCACAAAAAGCAGCGCATACTTTCACTACAGTTGGCAGCAGTGTGGCCAACACCTCCGCATTTAAAGCATGCGAAAGATCTGTCCACCCCGCTGCACTGTACTGCCTTGTGCCTGAAACCTAGGCACCTGTGACACCTGATTACCGCAATACGTCTCCTTGCGCAGCAACTCAGGAAGCCTACCTTGACGTGGCCAAGGCTTTCCAGAATTCATGCTTCTGGGCGCGTTGCGGTTACCATCGCTAGTTTCGGCCCTCTTTTGTTCTCCTTGAGACGCTTCACTGTCCTGTTTTCTTTTGCAGTTCCTAGAGTCTTTTCCAGGGCTGCTACGACTTCTTCTTCGGCTAGACTGTCCAAGTCTCCGATTTACAGAGTTACCCTCTGATCCTCCAGCACCTGGACAGTCGCCATCGATCCGACTACCTCCGTTACCTTTTTGGTAAACGCCTCCCTGTTGGAATCTCCACCTAATCTTAGAAGGAGATCTCCTTTTTGCGTCTGCCTAAGCCCTGTAACTTTAGTTTGGCACAACTCCGGATCAACATCCTTTCGGTGTTTTGCAAGAACAGACGCGTACGTCTGTCCCTTGGAAATCCAAATGAGCATCGTAGATGCTAGCGGTTGATCCGGGGTTGTACTTTTCTTCATTTTGGCTTTCACAGACGCGTACGTCTGTTCCTTTGGAACCCCAAATGTGCATCACAGATGCTAGCGGTTGATCCGGGATTGTACTTTTCTTCATTTTGGCTTTCTTCTTCTCCTTTTCCATCTTTTTTGGGGGCGTTTTCGCTCGTTCGGCATACGACTCTCTTCTTATCTTCCTTGTATTCTCCTCAGGGCTACTAAAGGGCCTCTTTTCTGCTTTGCTTGCAGCCATCACAACTTGCTTGATGGTGCTAGCTGCTTGCTGCCGTCTTTTCTCCTTCCTGTATCTATGGGAATCCTCGGAATAATCCAGACCCCTATAGTGCCTCTCATCTACCTTGTCAGCCTCTTGATGCTTCTGATCGAGGTCGTGCAAGTAGGACTCACATCTTTTCAAACCGTCTTTGACGGTTTGATTGACGTTTGCTGTTTCCATCATGCTGCCAAAGTTTTCTCCAGTTCTGTCTGCTTCATCTTGACATACGACAACTCCTGCTCTCTCATCTGCAAAGACTCATTGCGGTCACTCTTGCAGCTCACAAAATCTTCATGTGAAATGTTGCTCAAGATGCTTTGGCAACTGGTAGCACTTTTCCCGTTTGTCACACTGGCAAGACTGTTCATACTGTCTGACCTTGACGGGGGTTTGGCATCCACCAACAGTAATGGAGATATCAAAGGCGGTCGGCTTTCTTCCCTTGATGCATTGGATGCTCCGGGGGTCAAGAGGACCACCCTCAGAGCATGGCGGTCTTTGGATCTCGACGCCTGGGGGCCCGCTTGCTCAGTCACAGCAGCCAGCACTGGGGTATCCCTCCCCTGCACCGTAAACTCGTTTCCTTGCTTTTTGTTCATTGCCATATTCTTTTTTTGGTCTGTGTCCACAGACCAGGGGTCAATATCAGGTACTACCACCCTGATAAGGTGGGCCTGAGGGCAGAGCTTCCGTTTGCAGTGGTCGTCAATGCATTGCTGCAAAGAGCATTGATGCGACGACCATGTTGCCCGGGGAATAGGACGAGGACATCGGAAGTTGACGCATCTCTCACAGAACGCAGAGAGCGAACTGATCACGGAGTGATTCCCCATTATTATTAATATTTTTTTTTCTTTGCTTATGGAAAATTTGGGAAAATCTGCATACAGATCCCTTGGGGCCGAATCCGACGGTATGTGGAGATGGTAAACAAAATATAAACAAATATAACCGGCAAACTACTACCGGTTCAACCCACTAAAAACCCGAAACCCTTCTTTTGGAGTCCTTGTCCATCCTCAGAACTGTCAGAAGACTTTAGACTTCAAGGGTGGCACTCCATCTCTTTAGCCGCGGCGACTTCGTCCGTTCCTGTGTCAATCCTGGGTGAATAGATAAAATAAAATAAAATTATCGGCAAAAGTACGTTACAACAAGTTAAAAAATAAAGAAAGTCAAAAGGTTAAAATAAGTAAAAAAGTCAAAATGGTTAAAATTGTGTAAAGACGAAAAAGAACAATAAAACATGTAAGTAAATAAATTAAGATTGTTACATCCCATGTATACCAAATAAAAAAAAATTTCAAAACTTATATGTTTGAGAATAACCGCACAAATAAGTAAACTTAAGTATAATCTCAAAAATCTTACAATATTAAAATAAGTATAATATCTTATTAATAGGTAAATGATTAAAATAAGGACACTCGATCTAGAATTTAAACGTTAGTTAGCTGTTCATATATGTACCGACGTCATAATAGAAATTAATGTATTTCTATGTATGCACACATGGGTGTAAGGATGGTTGCTTATAAACAGATTCAAAACTTATAGTGGCCAAATTAAAATATCGAAGTAGTAAAATTGCTAGCGGGTTCCGTACGTCTTTCAAATTTGAAACAGACTATAACACTTTTACCCAGTGGGCAATTGTCAAGAGAATAATTGCTATACAGTTGTGCAATTGACGTATTTTAGTCGCGTAAGAGTGTGTGTTATTCGCCAAGCAGTGAACTAATAGCTTTAATTTATTAAAACTACTGTTGTATAGAATTTCTGCGTTATAAGTGTGTGTGTCATCCTCCAAATAACCGAATAAAACTGTACAATAAAATATCTTCATCAAAACAACTTCTTGAGACTACAAATCTGTAATCTTCCAGCACAACCATTTGTACTGCTGTACAACTTTCTACTTCGTCTTCATACCAACTTTGTATTTTAAAAAAGTAAGTAATTATATTTTATTGTAAACATTTGTAATACCTTTCTATATATTTTAGTAATAAATGTATAAAACTATCATTATTTCTAATCATTGTGTAACGCAAAGCCCATAGTTTTGACAGACGACAACGAACCTACAAATAAATATAAATATTCAGGACTTACCAACCTGATTTATCAACTAAATTACCTCCTAATTGTTTTAACAATAATTCAACATAACGCTTGTCGCCTCAGTTACGCAATTTTTATAAATAATTTTAAAAAAAAATATTTCGGTCATAAAAATTCAGAAACTTAAAAATTCAAAATTCGCATAGGTCAAAATTTCTTCAAAATTCATTTTAACCTGTGCAAAACATTAAGGGTACAGTCACACCATCTCATGCAAGCAATATGCTTGCATGCAGAAACATTTGGCCGTTCGCACCTCGATTTTCCGCTTTTGGAAAGTGTATTTTCATAGCGGGAGATTTTGAATTATGGGGATAAAAACATATTCCATTGATGTTTATTATAATGATAAATTAGTAAAAGAGTGAAATTAGTTTATTTTGCAAAGGTTGATATAGTTTTTTCTTGATTTGTATAGTATTGAAATATTTTTTAAAATTTTAAGTGACATGTGGATATGAGCATAACCTCAAAAATTGTTTGAATGTTCAGTGCATGCAGTAAATATTTATATAAAGTATGGTTTAAAAAATAGTCATATCCTAAAAATCTTTTAGGAATAGGATAAATACTTGATAAATAATTGAAAAATTAATAAATAATAGAAAATAAATTAAGAATAATTAATAAAATTAATGTTTTGTAATGTACAAGCTTTGATGATGAATCAAGATATTGAAACAGATGTGAGTTTCTCAGATACTGACACTGAGGAGAGTGAAGATGAATTTCTTATGGAGTTATTATTATTACTCAAGAAAAGGAAAAGAAAATTTTGGGTCCGTCCATTATGGAAGAAGAGAAAGGCTAAAGATAAATTGTAAAAAAGTCTTCTCTTTTTATATAAATTATTTAAACTGATAGCATTTGTTGTAATTAGGGATAATTTGTATAAGCAATTGAAATAAAAATTAAATAATTATAAAGTTTGTTGAATTTTGTAAGGATTTGAACGTTCTTATTTTTAATTTGTCTTCTATAATTATTTGTAAAAGTATTTAGTAATTTATTTCAAAAGAAATTATTTATACTAGAGCAATAAAAGTAATTTTGTTATGAAACTTGATTTAAAGATGAAGTCAAAAGTGATAATTTTTCAATATATTTATAAACGGAATTAAAGCAAGATTTAAGAAAATTCAAATTGAAAATTACCTCATTGTATGTATTTTTTATTATAATTTTGAAATATGCATTTAATTTAAATTTGAATCTATAACGGAGAAGTTAATATTTACAGATCTACTGAGTTGGAGCTTTTAAACATTTCTTGCATCGTTTACATTTTTGGAAAATACGAAAAAAATCTTAAACATTATGCACAAATGACATTAATTCTTCCACTGTTCCCTATATTTAATAATAATTTAATTATTATATGAAACTATGAATTATGGATGGAATTTAATTCAGTAATATTTTTTTTGTAAAAATTGATTAATAAATTGCCTAAAAGATAATTTCAATTTGGAAACAAGTGAACATATTAATCTTTTATATTTGTCATGAAAACACAATTTTTTAAATAACTTTATATTAAAAAGTAACCTTGGTACCAAATTTAACTCATGCAACAATTTTCAGATTTTTTAGTTTTTCTCCAAAAATGATAAACTGCAACTAAAATGGTAAAATCTCCAATTAAGTAAATTGTCAAATATTAACCTGTTCGTCCTGAATTCAAATTCGACAAAACATTTTTATAAATTTAAAAACTAATCAATATTTTCTCAATAGAATATCACAAAATTAAGTTCTCCAAACATCATTGTTTAACGTATATAAAATACAAGTATATAAATTACAAATTTTTAAAATATAGAATACTACCGATTTAGTCGAAATAAAATGGACTGACATAAAAATATTTTCTTCAAGGTGCACATGAAAATTTGGTAGCGGAAATGGTAGTTCATGACCAAGTTATGTTCAGAGAGTACACTAGATTGACAGTTTCTCAATATGAAGATCTTCTTCTATTAGTTGGTCCTGAATTATTCAGTTTGCCTACTCGAAAAGACATCTTAACTCCTTCTGATGAACTAATGATCACATTAAGGTATTTTACTTTTATCAGCAAATATATTTAAAAAAGGATAATTCTGCAAACTTATGAACTTATTGATTTTAATTATAATATTAATATCGTGTCTCCTAAAGGGACAAATCTAAAAAATAAATATCTCCGCGACAAACATGGATAAAAAATTCAAATTTCATCCAAGTTAAAAATTTAGATACTAAATCTGAATTATTCGAAAAAAAAATCCAAATAATTCTTTTTTCGATTTCCAATTAGTTTTTACGTATCTAAACACGCTATATTAGTTTTGAATAGTTGGAATAACTTTCTGAGCCAAAATTGAATATTTTGATTCTCGAATCTTAAAAAATCGAGATTTCAAATCTGAATTTTTCGAAAAAAAAAACCCAAATAATTCTTTTCGCGATTTCCAATTGGTGTTTACATATGTAAACACGCTATATTAGCATTGAATAGTTTAAATAACTTTCGGGACCAAAATTGAATATTTTGTTTCTCGAATCTTAAAAAATCGAGATTTCAAATCAGAATTTTACGAAAAAAAAATCAGAAATAATTCTTTTTGCGATTTCCAATTAGTGTTTACACATGTAAACACGCTATAACACTTTTGCAAAGTTTAAATAACTTTCGGCACCAAAATTGAATATTTTAATTCTCGAAACTTAAAAAAACGAGATTTCAAATCTGAATTTTTCGAAAAAAAAATTCCAAATAATGCTTTTTGCCATTTCCAAATAGTGTTTACTTATGTTAACACGCTATATTAGTTTTGAATAGTTTGAATAACTTTCCGGGCCAAAATTGAATATTTTGATTCTCGAATCTTAAAAAATCGAGATTTTAAATCTGAATTTTTCGAAAAAAAATTCCAAATAATTCTTTTCGCGATTTCCAATTAGTGTTTACACATGTAACCCGCTATAACATTTTTGCAAAGTTTAAATAACTTTCGGGACAAAAATTGAATATTTTAATTCTCAAATCTTAAAAAATCATATTTCAAATCTTAATTTTTCGAAAAAAAAATCCCTAATATTTCTTTTCGCGATTTCCAATTAATCTTTACAGATGTAAACACGATATATTAGTTTTGAATAGTTTGAATAACTTTCCGGGCCAAAACTGAATATTTTGTTTCTCAAATTTTAAAAAATCGAGATTTTAAATCTGAATTTTTCGAAAAAAAAATTCCAAATAATTCTTTTGGCGATTTCCAATTAGTGTTTACACATGTAAACACGCTATAACATTTTTGCAAAGTTTGAATAACTTTCGTGACCAAAATTAAATTTTTAATTTTCTAATCATAAAAATCGAGATTTTAAATCTATATTTTTTGAAGAAAAAATTCAAAATAATTCTTTTTCCGATTTTCAATTAGTGTTTACACATGTAAACACGCTATAACATTTTTGCAAAGTTTGAATAACTTTCGGGACCAAAATTAAATATTTTGAATCTCTAATCTTAAAAAATCGAGATTTCAAAACTGAATTTTAAAAAAAAAAAGTTCCAATTAATTCTTTTCGCGATTTCCAATTAATGTTTACAGATGTAAACACGCTATATTAGTTTTGAATAGTTTGAATAACTTTCCGGGCCAAAACTGAGTCTTTTGATTCTCAAATTTTAAAAAATCGAGATTTTAAATCTGAATTTTTCGAAAAAAAAATTCTAAATAATTTTTTTCGCGATTTCCAATTAGTGTTGACACATGTAATCACGGTATAACATTTTTGCAAAGTTTGAATAACTTTCGGGACCAAAATTGAATATTTTAATTCTCGAATCTTAAAAAATCGAGATTTTAAATGTGTATTTTTTGAAAAAAAAATTCCAAATAAGTATTTTCGCGATTTCCAGTTAATTTTTACAGATGTAAACACTGGCAAACTTTGTTGTAAGCTTTCAGTAACTTTCCTGGTAGATATTTACTTTTTTGATTTTCGATTCTTGAATAATCGAGATTTTAAATATGAATTAATTTAAAAAAAATTTCATCCAAGCCTTTTTGCGATTTGCAATGTGTTTACATCTGTAAACACAGACAAAGTAGATGGGATTATTTTTAAGAAAAGTTACTGTTTTTTATCTTGATTATCAAGAGTCAAGAATCAAAAAAATTTATTTTATTTTGCAAAATTAATGAAAGTTTACAAGAAAGTTTGTCCGTGTTTGCAGATCTAAACACTGATTGGTAATCGCAAAAAGACTTGGCTGGAATTTTTTTTTAAAAAAATCACTTTTGAAATCTTTATTTTTTATTATTCAGGAGTCAAAAAGAGTAATTTTGGGCAGGAAACTTACTGTAAGTTTACAACAAAGTTGTTTTGTGTTTGCAGACGTAAAGACTGATTGGAAATCGCAAAAATGCTTGAATTAAATTTTCTTTTCCAAATTGAATGTTTAGAATTTGGATTTTTTAAGAATCGAGAATTCATATTCTTTAATTTTAGAGTCTATATTTGATATATTTATTTGTCTGCAGGGGTGAAAACTTAACTGTGACCTAACTACAACTTAAGTTCGACTTAGTTTGGTCGCACTTGCGTCTCGACAATCCGCCAGGATTCTAACAAGAAATAAATTTTTTTGTACAAACAAATTTAGTTAACAATCTATTATTTTCTAGACAGAATCAAACTAAAGTTTAAATTTTCTATTTTGTTAAATAATATTAATCCTTTTCAAGCAAGGTTCGCTCTTTCTGTCAAAAAAATTATGAAATTTTTAATAGGCAGAAATTTAGAATAAAAATAAATATCATGAAAAGATGAACCCATGCGTTGAGGTTTTGAACCATGATTATACAAAAATATCGAAAAATCACAAGTCTCAGTATTATGTGACAAAATTGTCTGTGAGCAGAAATGTTAAATGTGTGGATTGCAT
>WNHD01002424.1:0-22926 GCA_011057455.1 Ganaspis sp. Gsp50 | reverse complement strand
AAACTATATTTGTTTTTTAAAAAGAAAATACAAAACCAAATAGGGGGTTGGCGCGCGAAGCGCGCAGGGGGGCGTAGCCCCCCTAGTATATATATATATATATTAAAGAATGTAATAATTTCAAGTTCATTTTTAGATATTTCGTTTATATAACTATTAGTGCACCAATTAAATAAAACTAAAAACTATCAAGAAGATTTAAAAATGGAACTATACATTAAACATTTTGTGAATGATGAAAACATTTTTATAGAAGTTTTTAAATTATTCTGTAAAAGAATTCGCTCGTAGAATATTCAAGAAGACTCAAAATACTTTCACTACTTATTATTTCCGTGCTTAAATTTATTAAATATTTTACAGAAATTAATAATTTTCTAGAAGATTATGAATCTATGGCATCCATAATTTTTAAAACATTTCATATAATACTTTAAAAGAGTTTAAAAAGTGCCAAAAAGTAGGCCAGTTCTATAATTTTTTAAAATTGCAGAATAATTGACTAGATTAAAATGTAAAATATTAAAGTTTGCATAATATTTTACAAATGTATAGAAATAGTGTGGTATTGCAAAAAAGTTGAGTAAAACACAAGAGCCAAGTATGTTTAAAAAAAGCTGCATATTTTAATGTTTCTAGTCCAGTTTTAATAATTTTGAAAGATTAATTTAAAAGATAATTTTTTAAACACTAGGAATTTCATATAAAAGTAAAAACAAATCTATGATTTAAATTAAAGTAAATTGATAATTCCTACATCATTCTCGATCACTTTAGCGCACGCATTATTTGCTAGTTATAAAATAGAAAGAAAATCAAGAAGAAATATTTGAAAACGATAGAAAGAAAAAAGCAAAAAGGAAAGCAAAAAAGCAAAACAAAATTTAATAAAGGAAATAAATTGTCGATTTGTGCAGCACGGGAAATATTTAGAAAGTTTATTTATGAATGAAGAAATTTTACAAGATTTTACGAAGAAGTGATGAAATATTAACTTTGAAAATGTCACTTTCTCAGTACTGGTTTACTGTATATACGTATTATTAGCAAGGCATCGCCATTTGAATAGCAATATACTTCAACAAATGCTTTTTATTCTTATTTTAAAGACATAAATTGTTTTTAGAGACATATTCTTAGTTGAAAGAAAGACTGTAAAATAACATTGCTTGCTATGAATGAACTGCTGATCATTGTGCTTTAAGGACATGTCCATATATCATGTTACTTGTTACGCACTACCAATTAGATCTTCTTGACAAACACGACTAACTATTAAGCAAGAAATTCATAATTATTAACTACTTCCTTTCGTTTAAGCACGCTTTTACTACAATTTCTAATTCGTTCCTTCGTATTTAGCCACTTGCGTAAAAACTTCTTTCTAACGCAATTTAAAACCCATTCTCTTCATCATTTACTATCCTCAAATTAATTTTTTACAAAATTCTTCTTTAAAATTCTTTCTTAATTTTTCTTTTTAAAATTGTAGAGAAATGAAAATATACGAAATGGGAATGTAAAGAAATTAGCAAACGCAAACTTCGAGACCTTTAAAACATTGAAGAAGAAAACACTCGTTTCGGGAACTTGTCAAAATTTCCCGTCTTCCCAAAAAGAAATTTCAGAATGTTCGTTTTTTGAAGAGTACAAATGCCATTCTTGACCTTTTCGTTTTTTCGATTAAGTCTAAATAGGTTTCTTGTCTTCGTCGTAGGTCTGTGTAGATCTTAAAGACAGATGAATCTGGCATTTCATGGATGAATTTTTGCATGGGGCTTCACACTTGGAAGCCACGACAGCGATGTTTGAGAGACTCTGATAAAATCTAAACGAGCGTGGAAACGGAGGAAGGGAATCCTGTATCTCGAAGAGCTCGATCGAAGCACGTCCTCTTGACGTTTCTCGTACTTACGCGCACACCATCCGGATTTCAAGCTGTACGTTTTTCCTGTCAATATGTGTATGCGGCGACAAGCACCTACGCCTGCTCTTATCGACGGAAGGACAAACCTGCAACAGGACGACGTCACTGTATCACACGTGTAACACTGAAAAAGCAGCAAAACCGACCAATCCACCATTACCGTATGTTAAGCATTTCCTGCTCTTTTCCTCAATCGCCGGCACCTCTCCATCTTCACCATTTTTACAAAATCCTTCAACATCCATCAAATCTTACAGTAACCGTAAATCGAGCCGTAAATTTACCGTATTTCGAAAATGCTAACAGCTAATCATGGAAAAGTGACGAAAAAGCTCTGCAGTTGCTGCAGTAATAGCGCACTTGTTAATTGTTTACAAAAAATTATATATTGTTGCCCAAATGTTACTTTTAGAAATTTCAGAACACAGAAATCCATATTCTTAAACTGTTTTTTAAAAGAAATTTCATTGGTCGAATAAAAAAAAAAATATATTGAAGAGAATTTTTATTTACACCGGAACGCCGAGTCTGTAAATTTCATACAGGAGCGTATTAAAGAGGTGTTCTTCAGAAGACTGTGTAAAGTGTTTCTTATATATAAGCATGTATAAAGTGTTACTTTTTATAACAGAGTCAGAATACGTGAAATGTAACAGCAAAAACTGAAAGTATCTTCATATATTTACCGGTGTTCATTTGCTCAATGTAACCTCAAAACTGAAAAGTAGTTTTTACGAAACAAAAGTGTACATAAGAACAATTTCATGAAATTTCGAAAGATTGTATTATACAACCATCAAGAAAAAGGGGATTTATTAAAAAGTCGTTTTTAAATTACACAGGCACACAAAAAAAGTGTCGAGGCCGAGATACTACACTATAGACATTCCCAACGTATTTTTTCGCGCTGAATCCGAATCCGAGCTCAGAAATATCAAATTGGCCCAATTTTTTGAGAAAAACTACTAAAAACGGAAAAAATCCAAAATTTTGATTTTTTTATTGCCTCGACAGATTACTGTTGGACACTAAAAAGGGACGTTCCTGTAATTGGAAAATAAACATAAGAGGCAGACACTACATCGATACTTTGAAAGTAAAAGAGTGCGATACAACAGAAAAATGTAATTCTATACATTTCCTTTTGAACAGATTCTTGAGTTTATCTAAAAAATTTGCGCAAATCTAATACTTTTGTCCTAAAATTTGAAATGATGACGAAAAAATGCAACGAAATAAACTTTAACGTAGTATCTCGACAGTGAAAAAAGAAGAAATTTTTACCTTCTTTATGTTTTTGAGAAGTCTTTCAAGTTAATCTTGAAAATTTGAGACATTTTGATACTTTTCACTTTAAAATTGGAATCGTAGGGAGAAAAAAGGTCAAAAAGGATCAGCAGAGTGTCCCGGCAAGCAAAATACTAAATTTTGAGCATCTTTTCTTTTTTAAACAGTTTTTTGAGTTTATCTAAGCTTGAATCAATTTAATTATTTCGACAGCAACCTTTGAATCATAGCTATAAAATACAGGCTCACTAGGTGAAAAATTCAAAATTTTGAACTTTTCTCGTTTTTGAGCAGTTTTTTGAGTTTTCTTTTAAAAAATTGAGCCAATTTGATATTTCTGAGCTCGGATTCGGATTCAGCGCGAAAAAGTACACCGAAAATGACTAGTGTAGTGTCACGGCAATAAAAAATCAAAATTTTGAATTTTTTCCGTTTTCTGGTAGTTTTTTGAGTTTTTCTCAAAAGATTGAGCCAATCTGATATTTTTAAGCTCGGATTCGTATTAAGCGCGAAAAAATACGTCGGAAATAACTAGTGTAGTGTCCGGCAATAAAAAAATCAAAATTTTTTATTTTTTCCGTTTTTGAGCAGTTTTTTGAGTTTCTTTAAAAAAATTGAGCCAATTTGATATTTCTGAGTCTGGATTCGTATTCAGTGCGAAAAAATGCACCTGAAATGGACTAGGGTAGTGTCACGGAAATAAGAAATCCAAATTTTGGATTTTTTCCGTTTTTTGGTAGTTTTTTGAGTTTTTCTCAAAAAATTGAGCCAATCTGATATTTTTGAGCTCGGATTGGATTCAGCGCAAAAAAATACGTCGGTAATAACTAGTGTAGTGTCCAGTCAATAAAAAAATTAAAATTTTGCATTTTTTTCGTTTTTGAGCAGTTTTTTGAGGCTTTTTTTTTAAATTGAGCCAATTTGATGTTTCTGAGCTCGAATTCGGATTCAGCGCGAAAAAATACGTCGGAAATTACTAGTGTAGTGTCCCGGCAATACAAAAATAAAAATTTTGCATTTTTTCCTTTTTTGAGCAGTTTTTTCAGTTTTTTTAAAAAAATTGAGCCAACTTGATATTTCTAAGTTCGGATTCGGATTCAGCGCGAAAAAATACGTCGGTAATGACCAGTGTAGTATCTCAGCAACGACACATTTTTTTGTGTACCTGTGTTATTATATAATAGCGAATTTTATTCATCAAAATTTTGAAGTCGTTTTTAGTATTCTGAAATAGCTTTTTTTAAAAAAAATAGTTTCGTCAATTTAAAGAAACAGATTTTGTCAGTATAAATATAACGCGTTTTTCGTCAGCGAAACGAAAAACTGCATATAAGAAGCACTCTCTAAATCTGAATCAGCGAAAATTCAACAGAGTTCGCTGATTCACAGCGCAGATTGCACAGCTGGTAATCAGCGAATGAAAATCCACTGTTTTGCAGCTAATAGTTAATAGTCGCTGATTCGCAGCGAATATTCGCTGATTGACCAGCGTAGACTGCACAGCTGCTAATCAGCGGAGTTTCGCTGATTCAGATTTAGAGAGCAGACCAAGGACTTTTTCCAAAAAAGTGAATTCCTAATTACAAGACTATGCTTTAAGGAAAGTGGGTTACTGGAAACAAAGGCTTGATTTAATTGAACGTGGGAGGATTAGCTGAAGTCAAACTTGCGATAAGATTACGGATGTAATTAAAATAACGTCTAATATAGAAAAAGATTCACATAAACTTTCTAACATGACCTTTTCAGTATAGAAAAGGGATTTTTGTCGTGCTCATGTAATTAATAAACATACTTGGAAAACGTATAGGTGGGGTTATTGGGGACAAAAATTGGCAGCGAATCATCTGCGATTATTACCTTGCACGCACGTCATGTGCAGAAGCATGAGAGAGAAACTTGATTTAAATTTTATGATAGCAAGTATGGGCGTTCACTTGAAGAGCCAAAGCAAATATAATTCATATTTTCACAGTAGAATTCAAACATTTACCTTTATGCGCATCGAATCAAGTTTCTATGGACGATTCGTATCCATGTCTTTTTCACTTGACCTAGCCTTCATTCCTCTTGTCTCCGATTCTTCTCTACCTCAAGAAAGCTCTAAAGCCAGCTCTAAAGTGTAAATTGTACTCTCCTATTGTTAAAAGAAAGCTGATTCATAGTGGCGTGAAATTTACATTACTCTACGTAATTAAGGATAAATTCAGTTGAACATTTTTTTTCACAAAAAACCCTCGGTACCATTTGATTCTATTTTTGAAAGACTTCGATAGAAAAATGTGTGTAGAAGAGACAAAGAGAATGGGCAAAAAAAGTTTAAAATTACAAAAGTAGGGGCAAAAAGTAGGGTTTCGAACACAGAAAGGGAATTTTAGAATTAAGGGAAAATTGAACAAATACGTGTACGAAACAAATATCTATTTTAAGCGCTTCAGAGTAATTAATTTTGTTTGTTTGGGAACGCAGAAAAAAGCTGAACTCGCTCTTGATGCGAGCTCCAATTGAGCAATTCAAAGCGACATAGAATGTGGCGCCATCTACCTGGCTCGTATCTGATGCGGTTCAAATTGATTAGCATTTGATCTCAGGTTTTTAAAGCGTTTTAAATGTCTCACAGTTGCAAAGTTTTAAAACTTGTGGGCAGTTCTGTAGGATTATATTTCACTGAAAAAAAAGAAGTATTGTTTTCAGCCCATTTTTGGCTGAAACCGTTTACATAAGTGTCAATTTGGACTGATTTTAAGACAAAAAAATTTAGTCTTGTTTTAAGCCGCAAAATTAACTGATTGTGTAAACAGTTTAAGACTCTCTTTTTTGTGTTCATTCGCAGAATTCTGATTCAATTGAAGGGGATAGTTTTTTAAAATTGCAAACGTATTTATTTTGTCAACTTGTGAATTATAGATGCAGAATTTTCTTTTCGGTTTTTTTAAAATTATGAGTGTTGCGGTGACCACGCGTAATGGATGCAATGGATTCCCAGTAAACAGAGTTCTCGATCGCTGAACCTTTCACCTTCTTTTATGCAGACAGTGATAATAAATGTCTGCAGGTTGGCACGATGCCGTAGATAGATACGTGCGAATATCTATTGCGCCATCGGAAATACACACTAGGCATAAAATACAAGGCGCAAAAATGTTAAACGAGATAAAACACTAAAAAGTCCTGTCGTACTTATTTCCAACTCGTATAATACGCTCATTTCTACGATAGACTTTAAACGACATTTATTAATCAACGCTCAAGTGGGCAAAAAATTCCATATAACTGACAAGACATCTTTGTCAAGAATTGCGCTTACAAGTGTACAAATTGAAATTCAGTGAAATGTAAATTTCGTTTAGTATTTGTACCTTGTTTATTTTATTTTTTGTGCCTTGTTTATTTGCCTTTTTCAGTCTTGTTTATTTCACTTTTTCTATCTTGTTTATTTCACTTTTTCTATCTTGTTTATTTCATGTTTTCTATCTTGTTTATTTCGCATTTTATTTATTCACTTTTTGTATCTTGTTTATTTCACTGCTTGTGCCTTGTTTATTTGACTTTTTGCTCAGGACAATTATCTTGTACAAATGTTGCTGAGATAGTTAAGCAACATTCAGCAATTTCTTCCTTATGAGTTATAAGTACACGTTTTATTTATCTATGCTAATCTATTATACTTTTCGACAAGACATTGTCATTTTTGCAAAGTGTGAAATCGATTTTCACGCCACTGTAGAGCAGTTATTGGCAATTTAGCAGTAAGAAATTCCACTACTTTTCTCACGCGCGACGTAACAGTCAGTAAACGGTTTATTATAAAAAGGTTCATTGGATAGAGAAGCTGTAATATAACGCGTTTACCATGCCTTTCCCTCTGTGCTTAATAGGGTAACGGGAAACAAAGTGATGTCGAAGCCGGAAAAATGGCAAAAGATACGAACCTTTGCATTTCTATCCTATTCTTTCCTACTCTCATTTCTGCAATATTTACCAAATTACTCTTACCGTTTGAAATTTGCAAAAGAATGCAGACTTCGAACTGCCATATTTTTTTTTCTTTTTATTGTTTTGGCACTTTTTCACGGAAAAAAATGAATTAATTGCTATTGCTAACTGGAGTTATCTAGCGAAATTAACAAGTTTGCAGTAGCTGCTAACTGGTTCGCAGCTACAGTGAATTATTCGCGGTCACAGCTAATTTG
Organism: Ganaspis sp. Gsp50; assembly: GCA_011057455.1. Taxonomy (NCBI): domain Eukaryota; kingdom Metazoa; phylum Arthropoda; class Insecta; order Hymenoptera; family Figitidae; genus Ganaspis; species Ganaspis sp. Gsp50. The sequence continues at coordinate 15,519 of WNHD01002424.1, read as the reverse complement.
TTAGCTGTCCCTATAGTTGTTAATAAAGTTCGTAGTGGTAGTGAATTCTTCGCTGCCACAGCTAATTATTTTTTTCCGTGTTTTCAGACTATATCGCACTTTTTTGAAAAATTGATTGACAGTCAACTCTACGATTAGTGCCGCAGATTTACACAAATTGGCACAAATTCTCACTCTTGAGTGAGAACAAAAGAAAAGTGGCACTATTCGTTTGATGGCACTATTCGTAGAATTTTTATGGCACTATTCATGGAGTTGACCGTATTACAAATTTTTAAACTATCAGAGTTTTGCCCAGTTTTGTAGCTTACAAATTAATCTATCCAATTCGATAGTTATCTATTATTGAAATATTTTGAGAACAATTTTCTGTAATTTTATCAATTTAGTTTTAAAAATTTATTGCAAATTTTGTCTTGTTTCTTGTATTCCCTAGTAAAGTGAAAGTTTCAATGTTTCTTGATTTTGTGTCTTTGCACTTGGTCATTTTTAAGACGTTTATTGCCGTCTTTAAATTTGGACCAATAAGGAAGCGTCTTACGTTATTTCCACCAATAAGGAATACACCCTAAACGTCTTAAAATGTCTAAACGTCTTAAAATAAGACACCATTTTTTGCAGTGTGAATCTCCTTCTTATGAAATAATTGTTTCAAACTTTCAAACTCCTAAGCTAAAAATTTTCAGCAAATTTTATAATTTTTCGATACCTTTTGTAATTTTTATTATTTTTTATTCTTTAAATTTTCTCTACAGTTTGCAAATTTTTTATTCTTTTTCAACATCGTACTTTTGGAATATTCTTTATATTTTTGTTTGTAAGTGAAATATCCTAGTTTAAAAATATATTTTTTAAAAATTTAATAGAAGTGTTTGCTATTTTCTTTCTATTATTGACAAAAAAATTTTCAATCTCAATTAATTTTCTTTTTAATTTGCCATCAGTTTCTACTCATCGGACAATAAAGATAAATTGATTTTTGAAAGTCAATTGAAAGTGTCATTTTGATTTTATTTATTAGCTTTTACCCTTTTCTATTATTTATCTTGTCTATTTTAAATTCCTTCATTTTATTCTTTTCAATTCTTCTAATTGTTTATTTTTCTTTCTTTTTTCTTCGGTGGTTCTTCTCTTAGTTTCAGTCAATTGTTTTGAATTTTAAATTCTTTATTTTTTTTTATTAAACTTCTAAGAAAATTTACTTGTTTCTTTTGTTTTCAATTTCTTCTTTCGTGGTATTGATTTAAAAATATAAAAACATCCTCAGTTTCTGATTGCAATTCTTGCAATTTTATAGATGAGTTCTTTTTCCATTTATTTTACAATTTACAGGAATTTTCTTTATCCTTTTTCAAAAATTTCTTTATACTCTTCAATTACTTTAATTATAGATGGTTTATCGCTTTTTTATATTACTTTAATTTTTCTTGCATTGAATTACTGTCTAAATTTTCAATTGTGTTCTTTATTTTGTATGTATTTTTGTCATTTCCTCAATATAATTACATTTTCACTTATTTTTGTTGAGTCCTTTTCTTTTATAATTCAAACTTTCTTCTAATATTAATATTACTATTATTTTTGTTTCTAATTTTAGTCTTCTATGTTCTATTCTCAAGTATTTTTATTTTATTCAGATATTATTTATAATATAAAATATTTTATATTTTTCATTTTAATTCGAGAAGGTATTTTTCTAAATAGGTATATATCTTAAATTTGTTCTTTGAATCAAACACATTATTTCAAATAGAAAAAGCAAAAACTTTAATTTGTTTATATTAAATAAATGTTTTTTTAAATCAAGTAAATGTTTCTTTAAATCAAACAAAGAAATTGTTTAATTCAATCTATGACAACAAATATTTTTGTACAATGTAAACAAACGTTTTTGTTCAATGTAAACAAACATTTTTCTGAGTGTACTGCTTGTAGTAATTTTGAATCTCGTTTTCAACTATTTTTGCTTGCTTACAAAGGAAGCTTTGATTTAAAAATATTCTGCACTCCTGCAACAGTGTTTTGCTAAATCGTTTCATGACTGATCTACACTTATTTTCAACTCTTTTTTAAAAAGTTGTATTCTTTCAACAATATATCCTTCATACGTATCTAACTCTATACGTTTTTATCTGTATAGAGTTTTTATCCAATTCTGAAACTGCCTAACGAAAGAGACAGGTTAATTTTATAACTGGCGAGATAATTTAGTCGGCAATTGATCATTGAAAAGAGTGTGCGCGAAACTATTGTGATTATTGTTGGATACCTGTTTATCTGCTTAATGAACCATGCACAATTACCTGTTTCTCAAAGTCGTACTTTGCTTACGCGAGTTTATTAGTTAAGTTATCGAGCAGTTGATCGATCAACTTCTAATTTTTCAATTGTGTCCTTTTTACGAAAACTTTTCAAATTACAATGGTAGCATGAATTATGACGCATAAATTAGAGCTGCTTATTTTCGATAAGTCAATCTTGAATGAAGAAACGAAAAAGAAAGAAAACTGGAATAATAAACTCGAGTTGCACTTTCTAGATTATAACAAGTAATTTTCCCCGTATATTGTAATTCGTTATACTATCAATCAGCAATTTCAAGCGATGTGTGTAAATATAGAGTCTACTGGACTGCTGAGCGTGAAATAATCGCAGGAAGGATCGATGATTAAAATATCTGACTTTACGTTATAATTATTGCAAGATCCGTTGAACTTGAGATTCTTCTTGGCTCTGTTCGACATGGAATTAGCCATTTTCTCAGAGCATAGTGAAGGAGGATGATGAAGGAGGAAAATAAGGACGAGAAAAGGGAGGGAATGCTGCTTAGATTCTCGTAGTCCTGCATCTCGCGAGCATCGGCTCATTAATCTCTTGCTGTAATTGCGACCATATTCCGAGGCAGCGTGGTAAAAGATTCTTACTTGCTACTTTATCCTCTTTTTCATTTTCATCCTTCGCTTCTTCTCTGCATTCTTCTCCCTTTTTCTCCACTTCCTTTTTGCCGGTTCTTCGTGTTTCTTACATGTAGCCTTCTTTTTACCCTCGTCGTCATTTTTCACCAACAGCATTTTCTTAAAATTTCTCACCTTTTTCTTATTTCTTTTTCAACTTTTCTGTTTACGGCTTTTGTAGTTCTTATTCTGGTTTCTTTCCTCCCTCTCTCTCTCTCTCTTTCTTTCTTTCTTTCTTTCTTTCTTTCTCTCTTCATATATTTTCCTTTCCGTTGCATACATTTTTTTCTCTTTGCATACATTTTTCATCTTATTTTCTTTTAGTTTAGGTATGCGGGTGTGTAACTCTCATATTACGCTCTTCTAATTGTCATATATTGTCACTGCGCATGCATAATTATCATTGATGATCACTGCGCATGTGTAATTGTCATTCAGGATCACTGCGCATGCATAATTATCATTGATGATCACTGCGCATGTGTAATTGTCATTCATGATCACTGCGCATGTCTAATTGTCATAAATGGTCACTGCGCATGTGTAACTGTCATGTGTGACAACGGCGCATATCTAATTGTCATCTCTGACTACTGCGCACGCGTAACTATGCGAATATTGCGCATGCGTACAACGAGAGGGAACCAGATAACCTAATAGAATAGAATAGAACCTAATAGAACTATTTCGAAATATAATACAAAACTGTTCCATTATTGTAATAATTATTCTCGCTTCTATATAATATTTTCTGTTTTATTTCTGTTTTATTTCTGTTTTATTTCTGTTTATTTACTGTTTCGTTTCTTCTAATGGCGGATTGCTGCTGCCTCTTTTCTGTCGTTGAAAAGTTGAGAAAACGCGAGGAGGAAGGAATATTGTAGATATCGATTCCCTGTTTACTGTGCCGACCAATTCCTGGAAATGTATAACCAATGGTATCGCTACGGAGTACGTAATGAAGCAACAAGTCCAGCATCTCGTCAACAAGATGATCCATGGAAATTAAAGTCGCCCCTTATTGACATCTCGTGTCAGATCTCCAGACATGAGATTGCATTTTCAAATCATGCTGATAGCATCCAGTTAACAGTACCACTTGGAATGGCGAGAACAGTTATTATGTTGACCCACAATAGAAACGCTTCATCACATTATTTTAGATACATTTTTTAATTTTAACCTTAGTCACTCTAATCATGTGCAAGGAGTGTATACCTCTTGTATACATGTACACATATGTATACATGTGCACATATGTATACATGTACACACATGTATACATGTACACACATGTATACATTGCATACATGTATACATTGCATCCCTATGGATGTACACACGTTCAGAGCTTCAAAGTATACCGAAAACATCACGACCATGAAGTAGTATATCACGACCCGAAACACTTGAACATTTTCCAGAAACATTTTAAACGTGACAATTGGTTTTACAAAGTCAAAATGGAGTTAACAAAAGAACACCATCATGAAAGGAACTTGTTCTGCATTGGGACGAAAATGTGGCTGTAAAGAAGTAACGGTATACGGTTTTGATGGTAAGGGAGAGCAATAATAAGAGGTTATGTTTACATGATGTAATTGCGCAATGTCTTGTTCATCCAAGGTCGATCAGCTGATGGCTCGACGCGACCCCGTTCGCCCGGGGGCGGAATCATGGTTACCTAACCTACTTCTCAGCCTGCGAGTACGTTTTAATACAAAGTTCTTTACGATCTGGCATTGAGCGCGTATGGAATTCTCAACATGGAACACAAGAGACCTCAGTGGAGAACTTACAAGAAGTTAGCCCCCTTGCTGTTTGGAGTCTTGGCGTTCACATAAATCCCGGCTCTCTCATAAATTGTGATACGGTAGCATTAAAGTGAAAATAATGTATGAAATTTGCCTTTTGATCATTTTGTCGGCCGGGGGCGCACAGCTTCCGATCTGCCTTTCTTCACGGCCTCTGGTCCTTGTAAGAGACGTGAGAGTAGAAGCTTCACTACGTACCCGTTTACGTACTTATGAACGTGTTTTTATATACAGGGTGATTCTCTCCTAAACATGTACTTTTCGTCACCTCAGGTTCTCATTCCCTGGCGCTCGTTTTTAACATTAACTCAGAAAATCAGGTTACTCTTTTAGTTCCAAAGACACGTTGCAAAATACTCTTTTTTTTGTTGCTTTTGTGTGCTGTATAAAAATTGGGCGAACGATCACTGGACAAGAATTGAGCAGCCAATCAGCGAGAGTCGACTCGATCGACGCCCTGAAGATGGCGCTACAAGGGTGGCCTCTCTTGATATCACTTGTACCTTGGTTGTCACAATTACCGCATTTTTATAGTTTTCTTTGTTCTTCTTCTTTGTTTATTAACAAAAAATCTTTACCGCTATTAGTATCTTACGTGTTTTTAAAGAAAAGATCACCCTGTAGATGAGCATAACACATCATACCATAAGAAGCGTACGCACGAGCGATTATGTTTATAGAGGGGTCTTCTCTTCCGCAAGCGAAAAAATAAATCCCCCTCCTCTTCCCTCGTAATCTTACATCGCGCCCTGAAGGCTTGAGCATTATACGCGGTTCTCAAACTTTTTATAACTTTTTAAATTTCCGCTTTATTTCGTTATTCTCAAGCAATTTTTAATTATAAGAAAAGAAACCACGGCAGATGTATGTTTTTACAAAAAAATATGTGGTTTCATATGAAGCGGAGGAAAAAGGATTCGTTGGGAAAACAGAGCAGGTAGAAAAATAGAAGATAATAAATGTTCAAGGGTCTAAGGCAACGACCGGTTTCCTTAATATCTTGTAACCGCCTTTCAAGATGAATATGGTTTCGAATCTTGAAAAGAGAAGAATGAAAAATCTCACCGTTGCGAGACGAATGCACAACAATCGTTCTCTACCAAATTTTCTCCACCTTTTCCAAAAAGTGGGATTGATTCCAATTTTCGATTTCTAAAAATAGTATTTCGTTTCGAAAATGACAGTTTTAATGAAAATGGGAATTTAAACAAAATTGGGTTTTAACAAAAATGGGAATTTTAACAAAATCGGGTTTTAACAAAAATGGGAATTTTAACAAAATCGGGTTTTAACAAAAATGGGAATTTAAACAAAATCGGTTTTTAAACAAAATCGGTTTTTAGATAAAAAAAATATTATGGATGCAGGTACAGGATGAGGTTTTTTCGAGTAATTTTTCATTTTGTGGTTAAGAATGCCTGCAGTTTGAATTTGGATTGAAAGTTATCTTTCTGCTTTTTCGTCGTCTATTAATTTTTAATTAATACACCCATTCATCGCATCAGCGACGCTTTATTACAGGCAGAGTGGTCCGCTATCGAGACCGGAATGTCGACCGATCGAAGAAGAGAATCTGCGAATTCCTGAGCTCTAAATCCTTAGGTTTATTATCATGCCAGACAGGATATCGTTGCAAACCTCGATCGTCAAGATTAAATCCCTCAAGCGAGTTGTTGACCCCTAGAGAAAATAAACACCAACTCTCAAATTTATTCGACATTTGTGCACCCATAATGTTCTGATTATTATTCAAGTGTCACTAATCCCTAAAAGTCCCATTCTTGAAGAATCATTCTTTCTCCTTGTACCTATTACTTCTTGAAAGTTTTAATTTAACTTGTCACCTGCATCACTTTAAAAACTGTAATCTCGTGAATAATGGGTCGTAAAATAAAAATAACATGAAAAATGAAAATAAATTTAAAAATAAAGTTGAAAATGAAAATAAAGTTAAAAATGGAAATAAAGTGAAAAATGGAAATAAAGATAAAAATGGAAATAAAGCCAAAAATGGTAATAAAGTTAAAAATGAGAATAAAATAGTTAAAATTGGACAATAAAAAGCGTAGTTGTTAAATACGTGAATATAAAAGTTTATCAATTTTGGAGATAAGTGTGTATTTTGAATGTTTGTAATCGAAGTTGGCGCTGTAAATTAATTTGATTAAATCTCGTAGACAGTTCGTTAATCAGTGACCATGTAATTTATTCAAACGCGTCCTTGTAATTAGAAGACATCAAATTTTACGAGCCAAGAAATTCTCAAACGTTAGATAACCTGCTGATCATCACAAAGTTTTTTTTTCTGCAGCATTAAAGGAAAAACTACTTAAAAATTCGTTTAGACAATTATCCGCTGCTTCGCTTTATAAAAGTGTTCTTTCCAATTTTTGTAATTACATGCCTTCGTTTTTAATGCACTTGATTTTAAAACTTATTTACTGCAAATTGTTCCCAAGAAATGAATTTTTCATGCATTTTAAAACTACCGTAATATCGGCTAAATTTTAAATTTTCAAAAGAAAAATAACATTATATACATTTTTATTATTGCAATAAAGTAAAAAGACAAAACAACAAAAACATTTTTTGCTATTTGTAATTTTTTTTAATCAATTTAATTTCATACAAATTTATGTATGGAAATAATTAACTTTCTTGAAAAAAATAACTTTTGGTTTGAAATTATTACGATTGAGGCACAAGGTGATTTTTCTGCATTTGAATTTTCGCGCCAAATGTATTAATCATTCGGTACTTGCGTAAGATACGACGCTCAACGAAGAGATAGTTTCTATACTCCACAAAACTTCTATTTCTATCAAAAAACTACGAGAAAAATATTATTTAAAAGAGAGTCCAGAACTCTTTAAGTCAGATGTTTTCTATGGAAATTCTAGACTGAGAAACTTTTGCTCTAACCGAAAAGGATTTCTTAATACTTAGGATAGGCAGAAGATTTTGGTGGTTATGTTTCGTGTCATTAAAAAAAAGAGAGAGAAAGAGAGAAAGAGAAAGAGAAAGAGAAAGAGAGAGAGAGAGACAGAGAGAGAGAGAGAGACAGAGAGAGAGAGAGAGAGAGAGAGAGAGAGAGAGAGAGTTAAATATTTTACAAAGTAAAATTTGTAAGCAAAATATTATTATTACTTTTACAAAGTACTTTTATGAATTTCATGAATGAAAATAAAACCATCGTAATTACAGTTGCGTGTAAGTATTTCCACATGCCTTCGTATGGATTCTGACCAGCAAAATTGTGAGATCGTCTGGACTTTTTGACTCTCTACCTAGTTTCCGAATAACACGATCAACGAATACCCAACATTTTTCCACACACATGTCACAAGGAAAATATCAATGAAGCTAGTTTGCCACTTGAATTATGTAAAATCTAGTGAAACAAGATGCTGTTAGTTTATGTCTATCGCCCTGTTGATGCGTGCTAGTAATATGCCCGTTACCTTTCAGACTCTACTTATTATAATTCTCAACTATTTACGTATAAAAACATCTATCTTATGAGTGTCTGCAACAGCTAAAACTCGTGATTAACGAGACACTCTTCTATATCTTATCCTCCCTAGAAGAGCTATAAAATTTATACTCCCGATCCTCAAGCAATCTATCACGAAACTCCGCAAAAGGAAAAATGCCTAATGAGATTAAAACATCCAAAAATGGATTACTCGATAAGCGACTAGTACACATTACCATCTAATAAATTATGCAAGCACGATTTTTCCTAAAATTTATCCAGATCGGTATGTTGAAACGTCAATATTTTATAGAATCCATGTTTATATTTACTTTCCACGAAGCGACTATTAAACGAGTTTACAGTAATGATTACCAGAGCAGGCCATGTAGATGAAAAGGACGTAAACTTACGGCAAGTATTATAAATCGTGACGTCAAGGGAATAAATTTTTTGCCCCTTTTCAAATAGGGAGTAATCTGACCTTATTAGTCACACAACTGGATTATCGACAAGTCGATTGCTTCTGCAATCGTTGAGTCTGGATCAATGTGCGTGAGTGTCTGCAAATATATATGTAAATGCATCCGAGCACGCCTCGCAATTTACACTTAATGCATATGAGCAATGACATGCCGCATAGTTCACTTGCTGATATTAATTATAATCTACGCTTTAATTGATCGATTTATCTAGAGATCATAATTCTCACCTGTCAAGAGATTTATAAAGATATGAGAAATTGTCAAACATCACTGTAATCAGTGTTTATTATAAAGTGCCGAATCCTTTGACAGTTAATCTACAAAATTGAATTTTGGTTTTTTCCTTTCTTTCAATAATCAATCAGACTTTGTACAATTTTTATTAAAACAATTTTTAATAAATAATTTTTAATAAAGCAATTTTTAATAAAACATTTTTTAATAAAACAATTTTTAAAACCTCGTTGCTAATTTTTGAAGTCTGAAACACAACTTGGAATATGTACCTTAAAGTAGGAGCAGGATTCTTTCGAAAGAAAAATTTGTAATTAATTACAAAAGTGGAAAAAATTTGTGAAATGAGAGGCGGAAGAGTCTGTGGAAGGGAGAGAGAAGAATGAAGAATGTCACTGGTTCCGTTCAGCATGATACACTGCGAATGCGTGACAAATAAGTGCCCGCCCGCGGCGTACTAAACGGGAATTTGCATTTGTGCGCAATACTATGAAATTCTCGCTTCCTTCCCCCGACCGCTTATTTATCCTTTGTGAAATGTATACACACATGCTTTCAGATTTTTGTCCTCTTTCTACTGCAAAATTCTCATTTCCAAATTCATTATCTACTATTTCCGCACGCGTATTTACTTTTCAATAAATCATTTTTATTCGATCTAAAATTTGCCTCTAGAACTAAAATTAATTGTTGCAATTTTTGTTTCAGGTAAGTCCCGGACAATTCCACTATACTTGTTGCAGAAAAAAGTGAGTTTTTTTTAAAGGTTCCATCAAAAATAAATTTTCTTATCGCCACGTGGATTCCGGTCTCCAATAAAATAATCCATGGATCGAATCACCACCCGGTCATAAATCGGCGTGTCTCATTTATTACGTCTTTAAAAATCTTGAAGACAGTCTTCGGATTCGCAGAAAAGATTTTAAATTATCCGAAAGTACGAGGCTTGAGATAACCGTTGAAAGATTGTGCAAAATTAAGTCCTCGTGGCGGCAAAAGGTCGATTAAATTTAACTAGTCTACAATATAGATGGTCAATATATTTGATAACTGTACTTGATGGTTTAATGTTGAAAATTTAAATGTTGAATTATATATATACGTATTTCGACTAAGTTACATGATGTGAGAAGATTTATTTTATAATTGTTATCAGATATTTCTTATCGTATTGTTATTATAATAACCATATACGGTACAATAATTCTTTTATTTTTTTGAAAAAGGTTTCTAGACCTTGAGGTCTCAAATCCCCATAATCGTTTCTTTCACGCTTGTTTGCTTAATGTTAGACGACGTGCGATTATTCAGTTAAGAGTTTTGGATCAGACCCACAAGTCTTCTAATGCTAATGCTCTACCTGGCCCAATTTGAGCATAAACATAGGTTCTTACCTTCACGGAACTTTGTTCTGAATTGACCTTTGATTCTACTGAACTTGTAAATTCTAAAAAATTTGACTGAAACTCTTTTTATTACACTTAATTGTATGTAAAGGGGAACTTATGAGGTTCAATTTTGCATGTAATGAATTGAAGGGAATTTTGCTGCGTGTTTGAATTATTATAATTCGGCGAGCATTTGGTTTTATTGTAGTCATAAAATTGATAGAAAAGATTATATGAAACACGTTTGAATTACTACTCTATTACAGTTACTGCTATTTTCGAATTACCGTTTCGTTTGAATTTCTCTGTTCATTGAAATATTTGTTCAAATTTTAATTATCATCAATCTTGTATTTAATTCTCGTTGAATTACTTCTACTCTTGAATTATTGTTCCATTTGAATTGTTAATCAAATTGAATTAGTAATTCATATCTGAATTACTATTGCACTTATTGGACTACTAATCCAATTAAATTAATATTCCTTTTGAATTACATTCTCTTTGAATTACATTCCTTTTGAATTACATTTCCTTTGAATTAAATTCCTTTTGAATTACATTCCCTTTGAATTACATTCCCTTTGAATTACATTCCTTTTGAATTAGATACCTTTAGAATTACATTCCATTTGAATTATTAATCCGCTCTAATTACTACTCTGCTTGAATTACTATTCCAGTTGAATTAAAATTACACTTGGATTGCTATTCCATTTGAATTACTATTCCTATTGAATTACTATTTTACTCTAAATACTATTCATTTTTAATTACTATTCAACTTGAATTACTATACTCTTTTGGAATTATTGTTCCTTTTTGCTATTCTATTTGAGTTACTATTTCTTTTGAAAATTCTTTTCTTTAAATACTCTGATGCCATTCGAATCATATTACCATTTTTTCTGAAATATTTCTTTAAAATTCATATTTCCATGTAATTATTCCCTTTAAATTATAATATACGGTTCAAATAAATTGTTTTTGTTTGAATTTCTGATTATCGTTACAATATTGTATTACAATTATTGTTTCTCTTGAATTACTATTTCTTTTTAAATTATTGCTTTCCTGAAACTAATATTTCCTTTGTATTATTATTGCGAATGAATTACTGTTTTCTTTGAACGAATTCCTCTGTTGAATTAAAATTCCGTCTCAAATTCCGTTGGGATTAATATTTATCTTGAATTTCTGTACCTTTTGGATTTTGATTTATTATTTCCTTTGAATTATTATTATTTCTTTTCAATTGCTTTGTCCATTGGAATCTCGAATTAATTTAATCTTAGAATTTATTCATACTAGGATTACTACTTTTTTTGATTTGCCATTTTGCGTTGAATTACTATTTCCCTCGAATTACTATTTCCCTCGAATTACTATTCCCCTTGAATTACTATTTCCCTTGAATTACTATTTCCCTTGAATTACTATTTTCCTCGAATTACTATTTTCCTTGAATTACTATTTCCCTCGAATTACTATTTCCCTTGAATTACTATTTCCGTCAAATTACTGTTTTGCTCGGAATCTTGGATTTCTATTCCCTTCGAATTACTATCTCTTGATTTACTATTCCCCATGAATTAATAGCCCCTTTGAATATTACTATTTGCCTTGAATTAATAGCCCCTTTGAATTACTATTCCTCTTGGATTAATATCCCCTTTGAATTACTATTCGTCTTTAATTACAATTACTGGTTCATTTATAAAATGATATCCACGTCTGGTGCTTAATGCATAAGCCATCATTAAAATATCGTATTGTTTAATTATTCCTTCAGTGTTAACATAGAGCTATCTGTATGGATAACAATTTACAGGAAACATTAACATGAAAATCATATCACGAATTTGTGAAAATAGAAAAAGGAGAATGCAAGCACAGTAAACTGCTTTAATAATTCAAGCCGTAAGGAAACAGTGACTATCACTGGCTAGCACCATTTAGCACCTGGAATTCCAGAGATAAAGTCAAAGTGCCAAGAGAATATTTCAATTCCTTATTTATCCCTAGAGGTCGCTGGTTTAACGACTATCTGCCCATCCTATCAGCTTCTGGATGCTTTCGCAGAAATCGACGCTTCTGTATAAATCAATCCTCGGATGTACATTCAGTCTATTTTTTTCTTTCTTTCAAGATCCAAATAGAAGCCATCATCACTTGGAACACAAAGAATCTGGAAAATTCTCCTCGCCTCGTAATTGTGTCCTATAATCTCGTTCTTAAATCTCAAACATTTTTTCTAAAGGTTCCCGCTAAATGCAATAAAACCCTCGACAGTAAAATTTCGATTTCGATTCCGGAGAGCTTTTTTCTAAAGGTTTCTTTCGTGTGGGAGGTCTGCCGTGTCGTAAAATGGAGGAATTCTTCATTTTAGTGGAATCGAAAAGTCAAGGGCCCAAGACTTATCGCGGTGACTCGTAAAACGCTCTTTATGACGTGAAACATTGTTACTAACCTTTGCTTTCAACTAATGCTAATCAGTCAGTAAAAAGCTCATAAAACGGTGCCATCGATCCAACCAGACGAAGAAATTTTAAAACACATACTCTGTTTTCTACTCAACTTCATTATGTTTATTATTCTCGAGGATTCCTTGTCAAAAGGAAAAGTCAATTCATCTGTTTGAGTTGATCCTTATTTTTTCTATGAAACGGAGAATTTAAGGGACTCGGAGAAGAGGAAATTGAGCAAGATGAAAGCGGCTTAAATACTCGGTCCTGAGAATCAATCACGGAGAGCAAAGATTGTTTTATCCGTCTGTTGTCATAACCTGAATAAGTACTCGACTGGTGTTTATTGAAGCTCCGGAGGCCGAAGGCAATGTCAATCGGTGATTGCTTGGAATAGGAGTCAGACCTGGTCAACAGTCACGTTTGAAAGGCGGTCTCCCTGACCTCAGGTAGACAGAATAGACAAGCACTCACGTAGGTACCAGTGGACAGACGCTTTGTAAAGAAAAGAAACTTGCACGTTACGTTTGTTTACACTTTACAGAATTCAAGGCACGCCTCAAATATTTGCGCTTTTAGAGAAGGTCTATCACGTTTTTCGATTTCGGAAATTTTACAAAAAATGCAATCGCTCTAAAATAAACTGAAAAACAGATTATTTTCAATTTAAGGTGTAGGTTTCTTTTTTTGATATTACGACAAATGTATTAAGCAAAAGTGCTGATATCACTTTCATTTATTAAGACCTCTTTCGAAAAAAAGTTACTTAACCAATCTCATTGCAGGATTCGATAATCCATGGATCAAGATTGGTCAGAATTAGATATGCGCCATATAGTCATTTTGCGAAACATTTCATTGTGCACTTTCGCTACTTCTTTTGAAGAATCGCTCCGACTGTAATTACAACATGAATAGAACGGTGTCCATTAAAACGGCAAAAAGGACCACTCAAATGGACGATTGCCAAAACCAAATTGAATGACCGAACAATAACTTTAATTTCACGTACAACTAATTATAGGCGTATGGTACAGGTACCGATTATACCGATTTGTCAGTGACGAAACTGGCTATTATCGCTCGGGAGCAAGAGTCAGGATCGATGGGATTCGAAAGAGAAGACGTGTTGCATCCGGTCGAGACCAATTTTCATCCTAATCTTGAGAATTAAATCCCCATCTTTTATCCTTATCCTTTATCCTTTATCTTTATCATCTATCGTTATCCTTATCCTTTATCTTTATCATTTATCTTTATCCTTTATCGTTATCCTTATCCTCTATTGAATTAATCCTACTTCTCTATCTTTGGGAATCAATCCCAATTCTTCCTCTATCTTTACATTACGGCCCGGTTCTTTACAAATTTTTCCCCTCCTTGGAATATCCTCACCCATCTTACGAAATCAATTTCATTCCCTATTCAACGGAATTTCAGATCCCATCAGCAACAATCGAAAATTCGTAAAAATTCAACGTACCGTTAAGATAAGTACTCCAATATCGAAGTTATTACACGTATGCATACCAACAATTTTTTTCTTCTTTCTCACCAGTCCTCCTTTTTTTCTGAACATGTCTTTTTGCCCGTTTTTATTCTTCTATATTGCGTATCTTCGTTCTTCTGTGGTTACCCGGTGCTTCCATCATTCCTTCCTGAGAATGACGAGGAGCCACGCCTGCCCCTCCCGCGATCCTATCTGGTCCCTCTTGGTTCCCCTCACTTCGTACCCACCCCTCGTTTAATTATCTCAGCGCTGATTGGTAGCAAGGAATTTCACGTCAGGTAATTTTGATCCCTTCTCCCGCCCTCGAGAACCCCCTTTTCCTTCCACGATCCTGTGCAATGTACACGCGTGTACCAAGAACTCACTAAGCGCCGTGCACAGCACTTAAGCTCGCTTTTAGACTCTTAAAAAAATCGCCTGATACTACATTCTCGCGAATTAAAATGTTTTATACTTCAATCCGGGTATAACATTTTTTTGATTTTAAATCAATTTTAAAGGAGACGAAAGCAATTTTTACATTCTCATCAATAATGAGAGTGTATTTACTGTTAGTTTTCAAACATTGGATAAAACTGCAAAAACGAATTGTCTTCTTTTAAGGTATTTAGACATTCCTTATTGGTGGAAATAACTTCCTACCTTATATATACCCAGATCCTATTTCCTGGCTTTGTGAAACCAATTCTAGCTTTCCTACCTTCTTGATTCTAATCCTATCTCTAACTTCTCTATCTTCCTATCTCTTTTCCTATCTCTAACTTTTCACTTCCAAACAGGTGAAAAGTGGGATAATAAAGGTGGGTAGCGTGAACATAGATGTGGGTTCATAATGGGAAACCGAATCATAGAAGTGGGAAATTGGAAGTGAGAAAGAGTGAGTTAGGAAAGTGGTATTATAATCGTATTTTGGAAGCTGTGGGATTATAAAATTGGGATCATAAAGACGGGAACCCGTGCAGAAATTTTGACGTGGCGCTGATCGGGCCCACGTAGGGCTAAAAGTGGCCCACGTCGGGCAATCTGATGTGGGCTACATCGGAAATGAAACGCCCAACCTGGTCGGGTCCACGTCGGGTCTCCCTACCAGGGCTTCGACGTGGCCCTGATCAGCGCCCTTTTATTATTTATATGGTGAAAAATTGTTTAAACATTTAAATTTAACACTAAGAATATAATTCTACGGTGACACTG
>WNHD01002423.1:0-30447 GCA_011057455.1 Ganaspis sp. Gsp50 | reverse complement strand
GAAATGTTAAGGCATGAAGTAAAACTACATAGAAGAAAACTCGGTGAGTAGAAATTTTCTAGTGGAAAAGAGGAAGGCATTAATGGCCGGGACTGTACCATTAGTATTTCAATTATGAAAAAAGAAGCCATACGTGAATCTTACTGTAGTAAACTGTTCTATACACTAGCGCCATTTTTTCCACTTTTCTTACCAATGGCTCATTCATAAACTACGTAGCTCGTCAAGGGGGAGGGACATTTGCTACGTTAAGAGGAAAAAATGGCGCTAATGTATGGAACAGTGTGCTACATGGGGGGAGGGGGGTCTATTTTTCCAAAAAAATGGGCTACGTAGTTTGTGGACGACCCCCAAAGAGCTTTATTCTTAACGAGCCATGCTTTCATAACTAAACCTTTTTTCTGACATGGGACAGCACTTGACATGTCCAAGGATGTAAATTTACCGTAGCGCACTGCTCTCTATTCGCGTAACCATAGCCTCTAAAATTCCACTTGGGTTATCTTTGTCGACTTTCGTTTTTAATCAAAATTATAATTTAAAAGAAGAACCCTTCTAGGCTCGAATTCAATTCTTGCGTTTTCCACATTTAGTCCTGATTGTTTCTTGATAGTTGTCTCCTATAGACCTTTTCATTTTCGTTCTTCTGTCTTTGTCCAGCTCGCTCAATGACACATGAATTAGAAGAAGATAGAAACAGTGAGATGAAAGGGTCTATTCATATTACCAGAGATTCATCAAAATAGAGGTACTCATGGTACTTCTTTTTCAGAATCAACCTGGCAATGGAAGCTGAAATCAACAGCGACGCAGAATCCACGGATTCGGGTGAACCATCCAATGTAGATTCTCAAAATCTAGAAGTAGACCTGTCATCAAGAGAGCCGTCAAGCGAAGATCCTCAATTCGCCGTTGACAACACCTTCGACCTTGCCCTACCAGCGACTCATTCTTACTTAGGCAACAACCTCGAGGAACTTCGAGGAAGAACTCTCCTCGATGAGGGGGTTTCCATGATCCTTCCTCTCCTCACAAAACAATCCGTGGTTCTATTTCCCGGCCAAACCCTACCCCTAACCGTTTTTGATACCCAAACCATCCAAATGCTCCAGGAATGCATCACCAAGAATCGAATATTCGGCGTCGTTTGTCTCGGCTATGACAAAGTCAGCTCGATCGGGACCACTGCAGAAATTTACGAGTACATACAAGGTGCACCGATGGAGGGCTTCCGCATAAAAGCCAAAGGCAGACAGAGATTCAAGATCCTCAGAGTCACCCAAGGCTACGGAAGGATTACAGCAAATGTGACCATCCTTCCGGAAATAGACATCGGTCTTCCTCTCTGGGGCGCTCGGAACGCATCCGCGGATCATCTCAGGACTCAGTCTTCGACGGAGAGTAGAGATAGGGTCGAGAGATCGGATGCTATTTCGACCCCGTGGCCTTTCTGGGTTTGTAGACAATATAATAGAAAAAGACTGTCTCAGAAGGTAAGAACTCATCTGGACTTTATCGAGAAAAGAGGAAGTCATGTGCCTGACGACCCGGTCGAGTTATCGTTCTGGGTCGCGCAAAACCTGCCCTTGGTTGACAACAAGAGGATCGCACTCTTGAATTACGATTGTGCCATTCCTAGGCTCCAGAAGGAGATCAAGTATCTTGTGAAAGACAGGTGCTTTGTTTGTTATGACTGCAATAATTTTATCGGGAAACAATCGGACATGTTTCCCATGAACCGGGAAGGCCCACAGAGCACTTATTGTAATCCTGGAGGAGTTATTCATGAGACGGTGACGCTTTACAAAGCCCAGGGACTTGTTCTAAACGGGGAGCCGTCATCGGAGTATTCCTGGTTTCCGGGTTATGCCTGGACGATTGTTACTTGTCAGGGATGTAGGAGCCACATGGGATGGCGATTCACTGCCGAGAATAATAATCTGAGGCCAAAATTCTTCTGGGGACTGACGCGCAGGAGTTTAAGATCCAAGAGGATTTTTTCTAAAAATGTGGGTCGTAGTGATGATCCGTTTGATCGCAGTAACTCCGACACTGACGACCTGTTAGATTCTTAGCCTTTACATTTTTGCAGTAATATATGTTTATGACTTTAAGGTTATTATATAAATACTTTTACAATTGTAAAATGTTTTGTTTGTTTACCTTCTTTTCTCTTTTCTTTAAAGAGGAATCCAGAATAGGTAGATTTTGTATGTCGACGCGTCAATGCTGCGCCAATGAAACAATAGAAAACAATAGATTGACGCGTCCAAGACGTTACAAACCTAACCTCAAAACCGCCTATTCTGAACTCTCCATAAGAGTAATTCTAGAGACTAAGGCAGAATAAAACGGGAACGGAAACTGTCCTTTTCTAACTTATAGGTTTGTCTTTTTTCAACAATGACAGACCTGTAAGTTAGTACAGGTCAGTTTCCGTTTTATTCTGCGTAGGTTTGTCAAATTCAAAATGGCTGAACAAGATGCGAGAAGCCTTACTCGTGGCCTTGCTACCGACTTCTAAATGGGAGAGTTGTTGCTAATTTCGAAACTATTCCTTTCGGAATAGGTTGGTCTGTCATATTACATGGTCATTTTAATAGACCTTTTCATTTCATATCGGAAGTATATTACACGCATGCGCAACATTCATTTGTTTCGGCCCTAGAAAATTTTATCATGAAGGAGTAAAAGAGAAAAAGAGAAAACATGTCATCTGTCATTTTTGCTCTAATGCTTAGGGCCGAAATTTTTGACGTCTGCGCACTAAAAACTATTGCGAAATGAAAAGGTCTATTACAATTTCTTGTTTCATGTTAATTTCTTGTTCATAAAGCCTGCTTCATTCTTTTCTGCGCATGCGCATGCACAATTTTTATAACGCAAATTTAGCAACCTGTTTTACAACCTGCTGTTGAAATGTATGTGCATAAATGCACAAAATATATGTGCATAAAAAATTACAGCGCAAAATTACATAGCTTTCTATTCGTATTTTGTTCAAAACTTTGTAAGCTAAAGAAAATAACACTTCAATTTTTGACGAATATAATAAATACGTTAATTTCCATTATAAATATAAACAAAAATGAACGAGCCAAGTCAGCTGGAAAACGAAATAAACAGGTACGACTTCCGTGTCTAAAATAAATAAAAATGAATATTTGAATGAAAATTAATTAAAAAGACATCATTATTCAGCAATATTGTGGGATCACAAGATTGTGAAAGACCTTTTTAATTTGCAAATTCTTTTATTATAAATAAATGACTCGAAGGACCAAAAATTTTAAGAGAGGTTAGAAAATTGTCCGTTAGTAAAACACCAATATTGCATCACAAATAGTATTTATTACAAACATAATTAAAATCCAGAAGTTGATAACAATTGTAATCAATGGTTCCTTCAGATCTACTTTCTTTCTTTTTTTCTTTCTTTCTTTCGGTTTATTGGCCTAAGGTAACTGTAGATGTAGAGTTAAAGGCTGGTTTCCTCACGGACTTCATATCAGGGATGGGTTGTGTAATTAAACTCTACGTCAAAACTTGCGCTAGGCATCTTAAGCTTTAGGTTGTAATCACATGTACGCGTAAAAGCTGCAAGCAGCATACTGCAAATCATGAGTGTGAGAGCAATAGTAATATTCACTGTCTCTCTCACACTCACGTTTTGCAACATGCTTGCAGCTTTACGCGTCCATGTGAATTGTATTTACATATTAAAGGCCAACGCACAAACCTGATGCATAAATGCTATACTTCCGGTTTGCAGACCTTTACGAAAAGTTATCATTCTTCTACTATAATCTTATTAGTTCATGACATATGACGTATAGGAATATTGCCACGAATTAATAAAATTATAATAGAAGAATGACGACTTTTCCTAAAAGTCTGCAAACCGGAAGGACGTCATTTATGCATCACAGTGTATAAATAAAAAATTCGGTTTAAAATTGCAGTGACCTGAGTGTGGAGGATTTCACATCAAAAAATGCACAGGGTGTTAACACCCTGTCTTTGCATTCCGATCGTAAAACCATGTGTTTAAATAAAAGGAACAAAAGCGATGTAGCCGGGGCATTAAAAACGCTACAAAATCTCTACATCACTGAAACTAAATTCGACCAATTTCCTGATGATTTATTCACAGCATTGACCAACCTCGTCAGTTTGTCCATTGTAAACGGTAGCCTAACTTCAATAACAAATGAACTCCTGGCTAATTTATCAAATTTGGAAAAAGTGGATCTAGGGAACAATGAACTAGAAACACTTCCCGAGGATTTGTTCAAAAACTTATCAAGCCTCACTGATGTTTCAATTGCCAGGAATAACTTAACATCACTGCCAAAAGGATTGTTCAGGAATTTACAAAATCTTGATACCCTGAGTTTCTGGAACAATCAGCTAGAAAAACTTCCTGTGGGTTTATTACAAGAACTACCAAGTCTTCGTTTTGTCGACTTCAGCAAAAACTTTCTGACATCATTGCCTCAAGGATTTTTTGCTCACCTACCGAATCTAGAAACCGTGAAACTAAACAACAACAAACTAACACATCTTTCTGCGGATTTATTCCAGGGATCAACGAATGTGAAAACCCTTGACATATCCCAAAACTGTTTGACAACTCTGCCAAAACTGTTCCATGGCTTGATAAACCTACGAACAGTGAATCTGTGGAAGAACGAACTGAAAGCTCTTCCTGCTGATCTATTCGCAGGGTTAACAAGTCTAGACGATGTTTGCATTGAAAGGAATAACTTGACCCTTTTGCCAAATGGTCTCTTCGGAAATTTGAAGAACCTGCTTTCGGTGAATCTTAGAAGCAATGCGATAACCCAGCTTCCTGTGGATTTATTCAGAGGGTCAATGAGTCTTCGGAACCTGATCATCGACGAGAATTGTTTGGTACCATTACCAAATGGATTGTTTCGCGGTTTGCAAGGTCTAGAAACAGTGAATCTTGGTAACAATCAACTGGCAGAGATTCCTAATCAGCTGTTCGAAGAATCCAGTCTCCAGGTGATCTACATCAACGACAATCGTTTGGTGTCGTTACCAAACCGTCTGTTCAGTGGTTTGGAGAACCTAAACGAACTGAACCTATCGAACAACAAACTGGAAACACTCCCTGACGACTTATTCACCGGGTCTCTCAATCTCCGGGTCCTCAAGGTTCAACAAAATTGTTTAAAAACACTTCCAGGAGGTCTGTTCCGTAATTTAACAAAATTGTTCGAAGTGTTCCTGAACGACAACAAGATAAACCAGTTGCCTGAGGATTTATTCCAAGGACTGACCAGCCTAGCCTATATCCACCTTAACACTAACGACTTAAAATCATTGCCAAACTTTTTGTTCGAAAATCTGACCCACCTGGACACTGTAGATCTAAAAAAAAACAGCCTGACACGTCTTCCTGAAAAACTATTTCAAGGATCACCGAATTTAACGTCTCTCTACCTACAGGATAACATTCTGTCCACAATTCCAAATCGGTTTACCAATAGTACTACTACCAATTTATCGAAGCTACAGACACTGAACCTAGCCAACAATAAATTAAACCACCTACCTGCGGATTTATTCCAAGGACTTGCAAATCTTCGGTACGTCGATGTCAGCAAAAACTCTTTGGCGTCATTACCAGACGAATTGTTCAGCGACTTGATCAATCTAGACACAGTTTACTTGAACGACAACCAACTACGACATCTGCCTGGTGATTTATTCCAAGGCTCGATAAACCTAAGGAGTATAGAACTCAACGTCAATCGTTTATCGACCTTACCGTTCGGGTTACTGTCCAATTTGACCAATCTTTATAACCTAGATCTACAAAGCAATGAACTAAAACACATTCCTGATGATTCGTTCAAAGGATTGGAGAGTCTGATTTATCTGACTTTGGAAAATAATGAATTAGTATCGTTACCGGATGAACTGTTCGGCAATTTGGAGTCCCTGGATACGGTCAACTTGAGCAATAACAAACTGGTTGAACTTCCAAAGGGGTTATTTAAACGATCGGTGAAGCTGAGGTGTCTGAACTTGAGCCGGAATTGTTTGACATCTGTACCGAATGGACTGTTTGCTGGTCTGGAGAATTTATCTAGTGTGGATTTAAGGAACAATGTCCTGGAAGATCTGCCTGGGGGTTTATTCAGCGAGCTGGTGAATCTTAAATTCGTTTGGATTAGTGATAATCGATTGACGTCTTTACCTAGAGGATTGTTTGGTAATTTGAAAAAGCTAAGTACAGTTGATCTGAGGAGTAATAACCTTCGTGAGTTGCCTGGGGATTTATTCGAAGGATCGATAAATTTACAGCGTCTGGACATTCTTTGTAATGAGCTGGAACACGTCCCATTGTCTTTTGTTGGTGATTTGGTGAATTTGAAGTTCCTTAGTGTCGACAAGAATCTTTGGCATTTGTTTGAAGGGATTGAAGTGCAGTTGGAAAGTTGAAAATTGTGGTAGGTAAGGTAGGTTTATCAAAATTGTGGTAGGTTGTGGTTACTACAACTAAAAGTTGTAAAAAAACTAAAAAAACACTCTTTGGTTGGCTGAACTTTACGTTGGAGAAAAAGAAATAGATGTAGAGTGTCTCTTTTACTCCAATGTAGAGCTACTGGACAAGTTCGACCGACGGTGTGAATGGACGTTAAGAGTGACGTCACTTTGGACACGTCAAACGTCGCGTTGTGGTAAGAAAAAAGGAAAGAATAGTTTTTCTCGTTCTCGCATGGATGCGCCAAATGCTGCGCCCTGAGATCAAAGAAAAAAGACGTAAATTGCTTCTATGACATATTTTTTAAAATTATACAACTTTCGTGATTTGTTGCACTTTTATTATGCTTGTTTAAGAAATATTTTTATTTTGAACTAGAACTGGATTTGCAAGGATCAGGTAGTGGAGTCTCTAATTCTGCCAGGGGTTTCTTTTTTAATCCGGCCAGCATCATTTTTATGTGAGCTACTGCTTTTCCGGGATTCAAACCCTGAGAAAAAGTGAATTAATTTAACTTTCTTTGTTTCCGTAATAATAACTGTTTCATTATCAGTTTTAAAGTCGAATAAGGACGCCATGAGACGCCATAGAACGCCATGAGACGCCAAAGAATGTTTCGAGACGTCATACAACGTTTTGAGACGCCATAGGACGCCATGGAACGTCATCGAACGCCAAAGAACGTTTCAAGACGCCATAGGACGCCATGGAACGTCATCGAACACCAAAGAACGTTTTGAGACGCCATAGGACGCCATGGAACGTCATGGACCGCCAAAGAGCGTTTTGAGACGCCATAGGACGCCATGGAACGTCATCGAACGCCAAAGAACGTTTTGGAGACGCCATAGGACGCCATGGAACGTCATCGAACGCCTAAGAACGTTTTAAGACGCCACAGGACACCCCAATGTTACATGATACTTACTTTCGGACACGTTTTTGTACAGTTGAAAATAGTGTGGCAACGGAATACAGAAAAATAATCGCGCAGGTTTTTCAGCCGTTGTTCATGACAAAGGTCTCGTGAATCCATAAGCCACCTATAAGCCTACAAAATACATTTTGTTAATTTTGTTGCATACAAAGGCATTTTTTATTTACTAAATGTCATGCCTGCAATAAAACAGCAGGTCCCAAATATTTTTCCTCGTGCCACCAATATGGCGGACAGGCAAATGAACAACAGCCGCATAAAATACATTCATAAAGACCATCAAGCTTGTCTCTTTCTTGTTGCGTCTGTAAGATTTGCCTCTGACCAACAAATGTCTCTTCTCCAGGTCGTTTCAATTGAGGTTCAATGCTTTTATATTGTTCCAAAAATCTTGTCATGTCTGGTATTAAATCTCTGATGACGTATGTGTGAGGAAGAGGGTAAATAATCAGTGGCTTTGTCAGGTCTTCTTGAATTTTTCTACAAAAGCATTTTGTTGCTTTATTTTTTTTGCTTTTTTTCTAAAAAAAATAGGAGTGAGAGAAACAGCTAGATGTTATTGTTTGTCTCGTTGTTTTAAATTTTCCTCTAAAGGCGCATTTACACCTTCTGTTAAACTTGTCCAAACAGCAAAATTTACATTAGGGAAAGAGAGAGAGATTTTGCGTTTTGGACAAGTTTAACCGAAGGTGTGAATTAAGCTTAACATGCATGCATCTTGTGGATGCATCTTAATGTCGAAACCCATCGATATCTTAACTATCGATAGTGACGTCTCGAATTCCAAAAAGCGCGCCAAAATGCACAACAAAAGTAAATAAACAGAATTTGTAAACACTTACAAATGTCACAAAAGAGTTATTTTTTCAAGAAAAGAGACAGTCTTACGTGATACATGCGAGAGTATTGACACCATTAATATTCATAGAGCAACTTCCGCAAATCCCTTCTCTACAGGATCTTCTAAAAGCTAAGGTTGTATCTTCTTCTTTTATGCGATGCAAAGCATCAAGAACCATTGTTCCACAATTATTTAAATCAATTTGATATTGTTGCAACTCGGGCTTTTTTGTCGGATTTTCCGGATTCCATCTATAAATTCTGACCGTCTTTATTCTCGGTTTTTGCTGCTTTTCCTAAGAAAGAAATAATTCTATCATTTAGTGAAAAAATTCTTGCCAAGAGAAATTTTATAGAAAGTGTTTACGGTTTTTTCTCCAAATTTGGAACACTTTGCTTTTAATTCGTCTTTCTTTGCTGTTTCTGTCAGTTGCTGGGACTTTTGTTTTGTCCAGAATTTGTAATTAGAGAATAGAATCCTTTTTCGAAAAATTGTGTGCATTTTTAACGTTCAAACTGAAAAAGGTTTTTTTCGTTAAAGAGCCGAAATTTTCTTTGTGGAATCCTAACCTCAATTTTTTGTGTAAATATTTTTTTTTGATCGAGAAGAAAAATTGATTTTATTGAATTTGTTTATAGTTTTGAGTGTTTTTTTTATTACCTTTTGCAAAATAGTTTATGAACATTGGGAAATGTTTATTTTTCTCGTTTTAAGACGTCTTTTACAAACTGACGTATGCAAAGTTGAAAAAAAAGTTGAAAATCGTAAAATGTTTTTTGAAAATAGCATTCGTGATGAAGAATAATAATTATTGTGATGTGATGATAAAAAAATATATTATTTTATATAATTTATATATAATAATATGTAATAATATATAATAATATAAATATATTATTTTCTTTAAATAATAAATTATTTAAGAAAATTGTGAAACATTTATTTTCTTCGCAATAGAATTAATAAAAAGTAAATTACCTATTATGAATACAAAATTTCTGCAAAAAAATTATTTTTTAAAATTGTTAACAATTTTTTAAATAACAAACAATTTTATTTGATTGTACAATAATACGAAAATTTAATTACATTGTCTTTTTGCAAATTCTTTTGTACAATTTGAAAAAATAAACATTTTGAATGTAAAAGCTATAAATAAATTAAAAAATGTAAATAAATTAATTTTTCTATTGTTTTTATTTAAAGCATATTTTCCTGCACAAAAATATTGTTTTATTTGAATATATTTTCAATTTTATCTTCAGTCGTGATAACCCTTCACATCCTTATCTCAAATATTTGATAAATATTTTATTCTAAAAGTTTGCACTTTCTCAGCAGAACTACTTTTAAACAATTTTTTGTTAATAATATTAAGTTCAAAATTAAATAGTTATAAATAATTTATTTATGAGACGCTGGTAATTTACTTAACAAATATTTGAATAATTTATTTAACAAATATTTGAATAATTTATTTAACAAATATTTAAATAATTTATTTGACAAATATATTTAAATCATTTATTTTAACAAATGTTTTATTCATTTAATTAAAATACTTTCAATTAAAAGTGAATCAAAAAAATTGAAAATCTTTTAAAAACTAATTAAAATCTAAATTACTAAAAAAGGAAGAAATTTAAAAATCATAAAATTGCATTCTTTTTTCTTTTAAAATAAATAAAAATTGATCGTTGAAATACAATTATTTTTTTATTTATTAATTTATTTACGCGCTTGTAATTATTCATACAATAAATTTTATTGTTAAATAAATTGCCAATTTTATATAAACAATGTTAATAAACTCATAAATTTTTAGCAACACTTTATTGCCATAATTATTTTTTATAATATTTTATACCATTGTTACTATATTGTTATTTTTTCTCGTTATTTTGTAGCTATTTGTATTTTTGTATTTTTTATTATTGAATTATTATAAACAACAATAAATATAATTATTAATTATTTTCAACAAACAATATTAAACAAAAAACTGTGTCGCAATTCAATGTTGTTTATTGGCAGAAAATTATTATTGAAATAAAGATGCAATTGAAAATAAGATTGTAGAATAATTTATCAATGATAAGAAAAATTACGAAATAATAGTGACGTTTAGAACTCCCGCGATGATAAATGACATTTATTGGCTGATGGCACGTCACGTGACACTTTATTCATAAATTTCTCGTCATCTGATTGGTCCAATTTACGATGAAAAAAGATTTTTTGCGCATGTATACTAGTAGCAGACGATCCATCAGAAAATTTCTCATCCCATTCTCCACCTGTTGAATATACAATTTTGATCCCTTTATCACGTTTTTTAAATAAATTATCACTCCCTTGTGTGCTTAAAAACAATAAGAAGTCGATTTTTCACTACTTCAAGAGGTTTTTCTTTTTTTATTGAGTATTTTCATCTCTGGACGTGAATTGTAGGATTTTTTCTCCGGTAAGTTTCAAGGTCAGAGAGATTAAAGATAATTAAAAGTATAATTATAGTATTTAAATGATGTTCGTTAAAAGAAAAGAATCATTATTCTTTTATGAAAGTAACAATTGAATTTTTTGGTAAACAGTATTTTAAGTAATGTAACAATTTGTTGTTTTTTGAAAAATAAAACTTGGTTTTGTAACAAAGTATATTTTTGTAAAATTAATGTAAACGTTTATGAAAATGAAAAAAATGTCTGGAAAAATTTTTTTCTTTTAAAATATTGTTTTTCTTTTTAAAATATTGTTTTTCTTTTTAAACTATTGTTTTTCTTTTTAAAATATTGTTTTATTTTGAAATTAATTCTTTATTATTACATTATTTATTACAGAAAATGGTAATTTTGCACAACTTTTTCGAATTTTAGGTTTACAAAAAAAAAACAACAAAAATGTGTTTCTTTGTAAAATAAAATACAAAAATTGTTTAAAAATGTTGCTTTAATTTTTACACTCATCAATAATTTTACTTTGCAAAATACAATCGATTTAAACGCTAAAATTAATTATTGTATAACGTCTAGAATTTTTTTTCAAAGTACTGTTTTTTAAAATTTTTTTTCAATTTTTTTTTAAATTGTTAAAATTAATACTTTTTTTTTTTTTTTTTTAATTAATTTTCCTTTTTGCAGAAATGTCGAGAAAATCTGTTTTGGTCATTGGAAGCGGAGGAAGGGAACATGCAATTTGTTGGAAATTGGCTCAATCAAATGAGGTAATTAATTAATAAAAATAGTTTTTTAATTAAAAAATTGTAGGTAGACATTTTCTACGTAAAAATTTTCACCTAATTTTCCAATTTTTCAGGTGGAAAATGTATTCGTTGCACCCGGGAATTCAGGAATGGCTTCAGATCCAAAAGTCTCGCTCGTAAAAATCGACATAAATGACAATAAGGTATTTTTTATTCATTCTTTAATTATTTTTTATTTATTCTTTAATTATTCTTTATTTATTTTTTATTTATTCTTTATTCTTTATCTATTCTTTATTTATTTATTCTTTATTTATTCTTTATTTATTCTTGATTTATTTTTTATTTATTTACTTAAAGAATCAACAGTCAATATATGAGTTAACTATTAAGAATTAATGTTTAAATTTTCAGGCAGTTGCAAAATGGAGCAAAGAAAATGCAATTTGTCTAGTAGTTGTTGGTCCAGAGGCTTATTTGGCCAATGGATTAGCAGATGAATTGAATAAGAATAAAATTCCCTGCTTTGGACCCGAAAGAATTGGCGCCCAACTCGAAACGGATAAAAATTGGGCCAAGGCTTTCATGGACAGACACAAAATTCCAACTGCCAATTGGAAAAGTTTCACCGATTGCGAAGAGGCCAAAAATTTCATAAAAACGTAATTTTTCATTCTTTCTTTCTTTTGGAATTTAGAAATTTATTTTTCTATTTTGTTTTGTTTTTTTCGTTGTTTTTAATTCCATTGTTAATTTATTTGCTAATTTAATTTTCAATTAATTTATTAATTTTTCCAGTGCCCCTTTCAAAGCCTTGGTTGTAAAAGCGTCGGGTCTCGCAGCAGGAAAAGGTGTCGTTGTTGCCAAAAATGCAGAGGAAGCTTGCCAGGCAGTTGATGAAATTTTGAAAGAAAAAAAATTCGGTTCGGCTGGAGAAACCGTCGTTATAGAAGAACTTTTAGAAGGAGAAGAAGTCTCTTTATTAGCCTTTACAGACGGTATTTCTATTTTTCTTTCAACAAGAATGATTCTTTTAAAAATAATTTTTTTTTAGAATTACAATTCTAAATTTTTAACGAGTCTCTTCTAAATTTTATTGTTTTCTATAAATTACCTACTGTAGATTATTTTCTTTTTGTAAATTAATAATTATTCTTTATAAACTAATCATTTTTTACAAACTAAGAATTATTTTTTATAAACTAATAATCATTTTTTATAAACTTATAATCAGTTTTTATAAACTAATAATCAGTTTTTATAAACTAATCAGTTTTTACAAACTAATAATCAGTTTTTACAAACTAATAATCAGTTTTTACAAACTAATAATCAGTTTTTACAAACTAATAATCATTTTTTACAAAATAATAATATTTTTCATTGAAATAATATCGCCCCTTTCGTTTGACAGGAAAAACGGTCGTTAATATGCTTCCAGCTCAGGATCACAAGCGAATTTTCGACAACGATCTTGGACCAAACACTGGCGGCATGGGAGCCTATTCTCCGTGTCCTTTTTTAAACGAAACACAGAAGGAGCAAGTTAAAAAAGACGTTTTGCAAAAAGCGGTCGATGGACTCAAAAAAGAAAATATTCCCTTCGTTGGTAAATTTAACAATTCCTATTTCCAACCGTCCATAAAGTTGTTTATTTCTTTATTTTATTTCTTTAGTTTTTTTATACACGAGCTTGCAAAGAAGCGGTTTATAGTTTACAAAACGACTTTTTATCAATTGCAGGTATTTTGTACGCTGGACTAATGATAACGGAAAATGGACCAAAAGTTTTGGAATTTAATTGTCGATTCGGTGATCCTGAAACTCAAGTTCTTTTGCCCTTGCTCGAATCCGACCTCTTCACGATCATGATGGTATTCTTTTCTTTAAATGTTATTTTTTAACATGTTTTTCTTTTTTTTCAAACATGCTAGTCTTTTCTTTAAATGATATTCTTTTTTTAAATCATGCTACTCTTTTCTTTAAATTATATTCTTTTTTTCAATCATGTATTCTTTTCTTTTTGAACCACGCTATTCTTTTTTTCTCTCAATCTTCAAGTTAATGATTATTTTTTCGTAGACAATTTCAAAAAATACATTTCATTATTTCTAAAAATATATTTTTAGTCCTGCTGTGAAGGAAATTTAAATGAAAAACTCGTTTCCTGGAGGAAGAATATTTTCGGAGTTGGAGTGATTTTGGCCTCGAGAGGTTATCCCGAATCTTCGTCGAAAGGACAAATTATTTCTGGAGTCGATGATTCGAATTCGTCCCAGGAAAGCTTAATTTTCCACAGTGGAACCAGTTTATCGTCGACTGGAGATTTATTAACAAACGGTGGGAATAATCGTCGAAAAACTAATTTCTAGCAATTTTTACATAAACCGTATTTTCTTTTTAAGTAAACCGTTTTTTACTTTTTCACTTTATAAATTATCTTTTCTAATTTTTAGGAGGAAGAGTGCTAATTGCTGTTTCTTTGTCTTCCTCGTTGGCTTCCGCAGCAGCAAAAGCCACGTCAGTCGCTCGAAATATTTCCTTCGATGGCAAACAATTTCGAAAAGATATCGCCCACAAGGGAATCGCCAGGTGTGAAAGAATCAAATTTTTTTTTGTTTTCATTATTTTTATTTATAAAACTACAATTTATACAACTATATTTATACAACTACAATTTATACAACTACAATTTATACAACTACAATTTATACAACTATATACAACTACAATTTATGCAACTGCATTTATACAATTATAGATTTTGATTTTTAGGTCGATTTTAGAGCACGGACAACTGACCTACAAAAGTAGCGGTGTAAATATTGAAGCTGGCGACTCTTTTGTTGAAAATATCAAGAAAATGGTGAATTCTACGAAAAGATCAGGAGTTTTGGGAAGTATCGGAGGATTCGGAGGATTATTTGACGTGAAAGCTGCCGGATATCAAGACCCGTTGCTCGTTTCCGGAACAGACGGTGTTGGGACGAAACTGAAAGTAAATTTGCCTTTTGAATGCAATTTTAATCAATTTTTGGATAAGAAAGTAAATGATTGGATTTTACGATTTGCAGAGAATTTTAGTTTTATTTTTTTGAGTTTGAGTTTTTCTAACAAGACATTTTTTCCTTAAAAAATAAATTATATAAATAATTAAAATAAATAGATAATTTTTTCTTTA
This sequence comes from Ganaspis sp. Gsp50, assembly GCA_011057455.1. Classification (NCBI taxonomy): domain Eukaryota; kingdom Metazoa; phylum Arthropoda; class Insecta; order Hymenoptera; family Figitidae; genus Ganaspis; species Ganaspis sp. Gsp50. Next base: position 15,772 of record WNHD01002423.1, on the reverse strand, counting down.
AAAAATAAATTAAATAAATAATTAAAATAAATAAATAATTTTTTCTTTAAATAAAAATAGTGATTTATTGTAAATGGTGTTTTTTAAAAAGAATTTTATGCTCATTTGTGTAAATAAACCTAATTGTAAATATTTTTGTTTTAAAGATTGCAATCGAGTGCAATAAACACGATACTGTTGGCGTCGATTTGGTGGCAATGTGTGTAAACGACGTTCTTGCACACGGAGCCGAGCCCCTATTTTTCCTGGATTATTTTGCATGCGGAAAATTGGACGTTGGAAAAGCCGCCGAGGTCGTCAGTGGAATCGTAGAGGGATGCAGACAAGCAGGATGCGCTTTGGTAAAAAAAGAAGAAACAAAATAAACCAAACAGGAACTAAACAAATGGGAAACTAAACAAAACAAGAACAAAACAAAATAAACAAAAAAAAATAAAACAAGAACTAAACAAAAGAAGAACTAAACGAAACAAAATAAACAAAAGAAGAACTAAACAAAACAAAATAAAACAAGAACTAAATGAAACAAAATAAAGCAAAATAAACAAAACAAAATAAAATTTAAAAAAACAAAACAAAATAAATAAAACAAGAACTATACAAAAAAAACAAAACAAAATTAAAAAAAAAATAAAACAAAATTAAAAAAACAAAGTAAACAAAATAAAACAAGAACTAAACGAAACAAAATAAACAATCTAGAAACTATTATTCTTATATGAACAACTGAATAGACTTGTAAAAATTGAGCTAAATATGGATAATGAAATAATAATAAAATTGAATTTTATATTAAATTTTTCTATAAATATAATTGAACGTAAAATTCCATACCCTTTATTTTGTTTTTTTTAATTTTATTTTTTTATAAAATTAAAAAAAAACAAAATAAACAAAAACTAAACAAAACAAGAACTAAACAAAACAAGAACTAAACAAAACAAGAACTAATCGAAACAAAATAAACGAAACAAAATAAACGAAACAAAATAAACAAAACAAAATAGACAAAACAAAATAAAACAAGAACAAAACAAAACAAAATTTAAAAAAACAAAATAAACGAAATAAAACAAGAACTAAACAATACAAGAACTAAACGAAACAAAATAAACAAAAAATAAAATTAAAAAAAAAACAAAAAAAAAGAAAATAAAACAAGAACTAAACGAAACAAAATTAACAAAACAAAATAAAATTAACAAACACGAAATAAACAAAACAAAATAAAACAAGAACTAAACAAAACAAGAACTAAACGAAACAAAAGAAACAAAATTAACAAAACAAAATAAACAAAACAAAATAAAACAAGAACTAAACAAAACAAGAACTAAACAAGACAAAATAAATAAAACAAGAACTATACAAAACAAAATAAACAAAACAAGCAAAGCAAAAAATATGAAAAAAACAAGAAACAAAACAAAGGGCAAACAAAATAAACTAAAGAACAAACAAAATAAACCAAAGAACAAAACACAAAATAAACAAAAAACAAAACACTGAACAAAATAAAAAACAAAACAAGAAAAACAACAAGCAAAAAACAAATAAAAATCAAAACAAAAACCAAAAAACTAAACAATATAAAAATCAAAACAAAGAGACCAAACGAAACAAAAAAAACAAATCAAACAACAGCAAAAATAAAGCTTAAAACAATACAAAAAAAGTAGAGCAAAAAACAGAACGCAAAACAAAATAAAGCAAAAACAATACTAGCAATTAAAAAAACAAAAAAATTAATCAAAGAACAATGCAAAAAATGAAAGCAAGAAACAAAAAATGGAAAAGAAAATGTTATGTAAAATAAAGAAAAGCGAAAAGATAGAATGAAGGAAAATAAAAAACGAAGGAAAATAATTTCAAGCAAAAGCCACAGAAAGGCGAAAGAACAATTTTGTAGAAAGTCACATTCGTGAATGAAATTTTGGATGTAATTTTATATTTTTTTACACTTAATTGTTAATTAAATTACATTATTTTCATTTCAGGTTGGAGGAGAAACAGCAGAGATGCCGGAAATGTACCCAGTCGGGGAATACGATTTAGCTGGATTTGCAGTGGGTGCAGTGGAAAGAAATAATTTAATGCCCAGAAAGTCGGAGATTAGAGAAAATGACGTCGTCATTGGTCTGCCTTCCAGTGGAATTCACAGCAACGGTTTCAGTCTTGTACGAAAAATCATGAAATTGTCTAATAAATGTTATTCCGACCCGGCTCCGTTTTCAAAGAACAAAACTTTCGGTAAATATTTATATTTGTTGCAATATTTGTAGTTATTTATTTTATTTATTTGTTAGTCATTTTTTTATTTATTTGTTAGTCATTTTTTTATTTATTTATTTTTTAGTTATTTTGTTATTTATTTGTTCATTTTTTTATTTGTTTGTTAGTTATTTCTTTATTTGTTAGTCATTTTTATTTATTTATTTGTTAGTCATTTTTTTAATTTATTTGTTAATTATTTTTCTATTTTATTTATTCAGTTTTATTTTATTTTGAAAATATAGACTATGCATTTTGAATATAATTATATTTATTCCTAATTGTAGATATTTAAAGAAAGAAAAAGAAAGTGTAAATTGTTTTAATTTTTAGGCGAGGAGCTTCTAACGCCGACGAAAATTTACTCAAAGGGTGTCCTTCCGGCGCTCAGGACGAATTTAGTTAAAGGATTTGCACACATAACGGGCGGTGGATTAACGGAGAATATTCCACGAATTTTGCCAGAGAAATTTGGCGTCTCTTTGGACGCGACAAAGTGGAAAATTCCCGCCGTTTTTGGATGGCTCGCCACCACTGGTTTGTAGCGAAAATTTTAGAAGAATTGCAAAAGATTGTTACGATTGTCGAATTCTTTTCTACTATAAAGCAAAACAAGTTTAAAGAAGTTTACATAAGTTGAAATAAGTTTAAAAAACCAAATTAGTTTAAATAATTTAAAATAAGTTTAGAAAACTAAATTAGTTTAAATAATTTAAAATAAGTTTAGAAAACCAAATTAGTTTAAATAATTTAAAATAAGTTTTAAAACAACAAATAAGTTTAAATAAGTTAAAATAAATTTAAAAAAGTTTTAAGAAAATCGAACATTTTTAATACACTCTCATTATTGATGAGAACAAATAAGTTTAAATAAGCTAAAATAAGTTTAAAAAACAGAGTTCAATGTAAAGTAAAATAAATAGGGAATAAATGAAAAATGAATGTAACGGATAAATTTAAAGAATTAATAAATCTTTTGTTCTAAAGGTGGAATCAGTAAAATGGAAATGCTGAGGACTTTTAATTGCGGAGTTGGCGCTGTGTTGATTTGCTCGCCAGAAAATGAAAAAATTGTTCTTGAGAAATTAAGCGGCGAAAATCCAATCGTTATTGGAAATTTGACGCCAGTTGGTGGTAAGTTGTAAAATTGGGAAATTAATTTTTTGGAAAGCAAAGGAAGGAGAAGAAAAACAAATAACGAAGGAAACAAATGGCAGGACAAATAAATAACGGAGCAAAAATAAGAAAAGAAAAATAGAAAAGAAGAAAAAAAGAAAAATAAATAAAAAAATGAGAAAAGAAATAAAAGAAATAAATAAGAAAAGAAATAAGTAAGAAAAGAAATAAGTAAGAAAAGAAATAAGTAAGAAAAGAAATAAAAGAAATAAATAAAAAAATAAATAAATAAGAAAACATACAAATAACAAAATAAATTCATTTTTGTTTAATTTTTGCAAATTTTTTTTCCAGATGATTCTCCGAGAGTTGATGTTAAAAATTTCGAGAAAGCAATGGATCTCGAGATGAGAAAACACGTAGCTCCTCTTGTCGAAAATTTAGCGAAACCTTTGAAAAAAGTGGGGGTTTTAATTTCCGGAAGTGGCACCAATCTTCAGGCACTTATTGACGCAACGTTCGACCCGACCCAACACATTGGCGCCGAAATTGTCCTCGTTATTTCAAATAAACCCGGAGTCGAGGGATTAAAACGCGCAGAGAGAGCCGGAATTCGTACTAAGGTTTTTATCGATTTCCTATTTTTTACTATTTTTTACCACTTTTTATTTTTGTCCCATTTTTGTCTATTTTTACTATATTTTTTATATTTTTCGTTCTGTTTTTTCAACTTTCTTATCTATTTTTTTGGTCCATTTATTCCATTATTGTTCTATATTTGTTTAATTTTTTGTTCTGTTTTTGTTTTATATTTGTTCTTTTTTTGTTCTATTTGTTCTACTTTTTTTCTATTTGTTCAACTTTTTCCCTATTTTTTCTATTTTTTTGTTCTAATTTTGTTTCTATTTTGTTTCTTTTTTTCTATCCTTTTTTTGTTTCTTTTTTCTATTCTTTTTTTGTTTCTTTTTTTCTATCCTTTTTTTTTCTTTTTTCTATTCTTTTTTTGTTTCTTTTTTTCTATCCTTTTTTTGTTTCTTTTTTCTATCCTGTTTTTGTTTCTTTTTTCTATTCTTTTTTGTTTCGTTTTTTCTGCTTTTTTTTGTTTATTTCTTTTCTATTTTTCTATTTTTATTCAAATATTTTTTTCTACATTTCTTATCGTTTCTTCCTCTTCTTTTTTTATCCTTTTCCCTCATTATCTCTCTTTCTTTTTCCTCGTCTCTTTTCAATGCTCGTTTTATATTTTACATAACTTCTGTAACTTTATTGCTTTATGTATGCCATTCTCAGGCATTTACATTTTTTACCCTTCTCACAAACGACCACTTAATATAAGATTCATAATTTACAGTTTCTATTTTATATATTTTATTGTATATATATTTTATTTATATATTTTATTTTATATATTTTATTTTATATATTTTATTCTTTTTAAATATGAATTTTGGAGCTAAACTTTTTGTCACTTTACAGGTGATAAAGCACACAGATTTTTCGAGTCGCGAGGAATTTGACGACGCAATGGACGCGGATTTGAAAAACTCGGGAGTAGAAATCGTCTGCCTTGCTGGATTCATGAGAATTCTGTCAGCCAAATTTGTCAGAAAATGGAAAGGAAAAATGCTCAATGTTCACCCGTCGCTACTGCCCTCTTTTAAGGGCGCTCACGCACACAAGGACGTCCTCGCCGCCGGCGTCCGAATCTCCGGATGCAGTGTTCACTTTGTCGAGGTCAAAATTTATTCCATTTTTTTTCTTTTTCATATTCTAGGAACATCTAAAAATCACTGACATTAAGAGAAATATACATAATAATATTGAATTAAAATAGAAAATGTATAATTTTGTTTTATATTTTCTATTTTAATGAATATTTTTTTGTTTATTATATAATATAAATTTGTTTTATTATGTAATAAAAATTGTATTTATTATATAGTAAAAAAATTTGTACGTTATATAAGAAAAAAATTTCCTTATTATATAATAAAAAATTTCTTTATTATATAGCATACATTTTTTTATGTAAAATCTTTCTTTATTAATTGTAGATACTCTTTCCGAGTTAAAAAACGAGTTTTCCTTTTAATGTTTCTTTTTCTTGATTTTGCAGGTGGATATTGACTCGGGCGCAATTATTGAACAAGAAACTGTGCGTGTTTTGCCAAATGATACGGAAGAGACTCTTCAAGAAAGGGTTAAATCCGTGGAACATATCGCTTTTCCAAAAGCTTTGAAACATCTCGCCACAGAGAGAATCAAACTCAGGGAAGATGGAACTTTAGAATGGAGGTTCTAAATTCAATTTCTACCTCAGCAAACAAACAAAAAATGCTTTGAAAATATCAATTTTTAATTTTGTACATTTATATTTTACAATAGTTGATTTTTACCATGAAAATGTTTATTTTCGATTCAATTTGATTTTCTCCATCAGGTCTTTTTGTTGTTCCTTTTTTTCTATTTTTCCTTCTTTTATTTTTCCTTTTTTTATTTTTCCTTTTTTTATTTTTCCTTTTTTCTATTTTCCTTTTTTTACTTTTCCTTTTTTTTTATTTTTCCTCTTTTTTGTTTTTCCTTTTTGTCTATTTTTCCCTTTTCTCTCGTTTTAATTGTTCCCGTTTTTTCTCCGTTGTTTCCTTTTTCTCGTTTCTATTTCTCTGACGAATTTTTCTAATTTTTGTCCCTCTTTTTTCATTGCAGATTAAGTAATTAATAAACAATTTCACTAGTGTTTGGATTGGAACAGAAACGTCAAGTTTTTCGGGTGAGAAACGAGAAAAGAGCTCCTATCAGATCTTCATCGAAACGCGAGGTTTCCACTCTCTTGGATTTCACTTCTCGAGGTTTTGCCAAAATTCCCGAGGCAATTTCCTGGAGATTAATTTTAAAGAGCTGCTTCTGAATTATCGGCACCAAATAATTGTATTTGTCGATTTTGGCGTTGATATTCTTCTCAATTTGAACCGAATTCGCAAGAGTTCTTTCCCAAGATTCCATACTTTTTGAATCCAAAGGCTCGTTCAAATTATTCCTGGCTCTTGTCAACTTTCTCTCCAGTTCTTCCGACTCTTCTTTTATCTCCTTTGAGAGCCGTATCCACTCGGGAGTGAATCCATTTTTTATCAAAACCTGCAAACGATTCATTTTTTAAATCAAAACCTTCAAACGATTCATTTTTTATATCAAAAACAAGTATTAAGTTTATTTTTTATTTTTAAGCTTTCTTTCAAGGCTTAACAATTTTTTAATTATGTTAGATGTTTTAGGCGGAAATACGATTTTAAAGAAAGGAGAATTTAAGTTCGAGTCTGAAGGACAAAAAATTCAAAATCAAAACGGAGAAAAAATTGAAAGAAAATGGAAAGAAAAGAAAAAGCGAAGAGAAGAACAAGCGACGAGAAGAAAAACGAAGAGAAAAAGACGAAGAGAAACAAAAAAACAATAAACGAAAGAACGAAAGGAAAGAAAAAATGAAGAGAGAAGAAACGAAAAAACGAAGAGAAAAAAAGGAAAGAAAGTAAAAAACATTTTATAAAAATTAACAATTAAAAAAAGACAATTTTTTACCTCGTTTAATTTGTAGGTGATAAAATCAATGTGAGGATTGTGCATAGAAGGATCCTCTTTTAGAGGTTTTCCGGAACCCGGGAGGTCCTTGAATTCACCCTTGGACATTGCTTCCTGGATTAAATCTTCTACGAGACGATCCATTCCAAATCCGGTTTTTATATCCTTGGCTTTTTCTTTATCTTTTTCTAAAATCGATTTTTCGTCGATAACGTGCAGTTTTTGGATTTTGTGATCCATCACGTGCTCTGCTGCTTTTTGTGCTCTTTCAATCGTGTTTCTTCTTTGTCTTTCACTAGGTGTTCCAATCCCGGAATTGTGACTCAAATAATGTCGATGCTGCGGAGCTGTGTGCTAAAAAAATTATATTTTTATGAAATTTAACACAAATGAAAATTTTTGTTTTTTAATTATTGGCTAATTATGTTGTTTATTATTTATTTTTGTTTATTATCTATTTTATCATTTATTTTTGTTTATTGTTTAATACTTATTTTTGTTTATTGTACGTTTAATACTAATTTTTGTTTATTATTTATTATTGTTCATTATCCATTTTTCTTTTTTACCTATTTTTGTTTATTATTTTTCCGCCGTGTTTTGTTTCTGGTTTTTATAACATTTTTAAAATGTAAACATTTATTTACCTTGATATCGAAGGTTTCGATTTCTTCTTCATTTTCAGCGCTTCTACTTTTTTGAATTTCTCTGTAGGCTTTTTCAATCTGGAATAATTGCAAATCAATTAATTAAACTGTATATTTAAAAAATCCACAACTGTTTTACGTGAGAAAAACTATTGAAAACGAAATTGAAAACAAAATTGAAAACAAAATTGAAAACAAAATTGAAAACGAAATTGAAAAAGAAATTGAAAAAGAAACAGTTGAAAACAAAAGTTTTGAAACAAAAATTTTTCTTTTGAAATTAACGCTCTTAGAAACAAATTAAATTGGATAAAAACCTCGGCAAATTTGCTGGCATCTGCTTCTGATGTTCCACTGTCCGGATGAAATTTTTTTGCCAAGTGCACAAAAGCCAATCGCAAACCTTCTTCATCGCAATTTTCAGAAATTCCGAGCACTTGGTACGATTTCTTAAAAAAGAATGATTGATTTTGATAATAATTGTAATTATAATGGTAATAATTGTAATTATAATTTTTAATTATTGTAATTATAATTGTAACAATTGTAATTATAATTGTAACAATTGTAATTACAATTGTAATAATTGTTAGGATTTTCAAAGTGCAATGTCCGCATTTAAAAATTCAAATTTAACGACTTATCGCGCATGCCGGGTCACGTGACAATCATTCTATATTTCGATTCCAAGAAAAACCCTCTGTGTATTATCTAAGGTATTTTTCACCTTTAGAGCAATATTTTGCCTCCTGCTTGAAAAATATCTTATCGTCTGTACACTCTTGGATGCATTGCTCCTTATTCTAGAAAACGTCAACATATTTTTTATCTGATTTTGCCTAATTTCTGCTCCCGAAGTTTTCTTGCATTCGACCTCGAACGGACTGAATTTTAAACTCCGGTTCATACGGCAATTAATAAAGGTGCGCTCACGGATATAAAGCACGTAAAGTACCTATCATATGTCGGAGAGGCAGCAATATTGTTTCTTTCGTTTTGCGGCCATATTCACTCTTTTGTAGATTTTTCCATCTCCTTTTCTTTTTGGCCATGGTGCGGCCAAGGAGCTCAATGAGCAATAAAACTTGTCCAACTCAGAACAAAACTTGTCCAACTCGCAATAAAACTTGTCCAACTCGCAATAAAACTTGTCCAACTCAGAATAAAACTTGTCCAACTCGCAAAATGGGACTCAAGGAGAGAGACAGAATATCTATCTGTCTTTCTCCCTCTAATGTTCGTGGTTTGGACATTTTGACACGTTTAACAATGTAAATGCAGCTTAAAAAGTTACTAAACATATTGCGCAATACTATCACGCAACCCAACCCTGGTGGGCTTGTGAGTCCAGCTTAAAGTTTCACTTGGCCGTTCGTAACCAACTTCACACTGCTAAAATGCGCTGTCGCGTCCTTTGACAAACTACACGGTTTTTAGCACATTTTGCTCCCAGTTTTGACTAATTTAATATGATTAGCTTGCGCGGGGAGCTCGTTATCGTGCGAATCAGCCGCATTTGTGTTTAATTGTGCAAATCGTGAGTGAAAAACACTTTCATAAATCGAGTACCGCGCGAGCCAACAGATATATTTACTTTATTGATATTTTGAGTGCCACGGGCCTTGGCGGTGTCTATGCATATCTCCAGGTAAATAAAAGCCCCCGTTATTCTCATTTTTCGTCCAATTAAACACCAATCGCTCCTTGAGGAATGAAACTTTCCCGTTAGAGCACCTTTTGCGTGAAATTTTGTTTACATCCCTCGTTCGCTTCTTGCGGGAAATTCGACATAACCTCAAAAAACGATGCTCTCGAATTTCAACGCCAGTTTTCATTAACTCGACACTTTTTCCTTCTTTACTTTTCTCTTGATTTTTTCTATTTTTTATTTCGAAAAACAAATTTGAGACTTGGGGGCATTTATTTCGGAAGTTACGGAAAAGGCATTTTTTTGATAGGGTTGGGAAATTTTGCTTTTTTATTGATAGTGGGTGTGTTTTTTTTCACTTTTTCGGGAATTTGGTAGTTGTTAGGTGTAATTGATGACGGATTTTTTTTGTATGGAAATTGTGTTTGAAAGATTGAGACGATAGTGAATATTTTAGTTGTGTGTGATAATAAAAGTGAATAAATTTATTTTATTAAAGTAGTTTTTTCTTTCTTTATTTTTTGTTTTTGTTCATTTGTTTTTTAACTACAATTTTTAGTTTTGTTTTCGTTTTTTTCTTTTTCATTTGCTTTTTATTTTTCTTTTTGTTTATTTTTCTTTTTGTTTTTTATTTTTCTTTTTGTTTATTTTTCTTTTAGTTTTTTATTTTTCTTTTTGTTTCTTCTTTATTTTTTTTTTCGTTTGTTTTTATTTTTCTTTTCGTTCTTATTTTTTTCATTTTTTTTGTCTCATTAATTTATGTATTGTCATGATTAAATAAAAGAATAAATTTAAATTAAATAACAAATAACTATTAAAATAACTGTTTTAATCTTTTTATTATAATTTTCAGAATTTGGACGGTATTCTAGACCATCTCGAAATTAGGTAATTTTTTAAATCTGTGGCGGTTAAATAGTTGACACAATGTCGGAAATAATTTACCCTCAAGGGTGCAGATCCGTCTCGGAAGATTTGGGACCCGATGAATTAATTCGACGATTGAAGGTAAGAAATAGACGTTTATTTAAGTTTTTAAAATGTAAAGAGACATTTAGAAACTAAAATTTAAAGCAAGACAACAATTTTTAATACTTAAAGACAAAAACAATAATTTTTTAACACTTGAAGACCAAAGATTAAAATTTATAATAATCTTTTTTCTTTTTTGCAGACTTTGGCGCATACTTTGCAGGCGATGGGTCAGGATGAAGGAATGTATCAGCAGTATATTCCTCTAGCTCTTCATTTAGCCGAAGAACACTTTTTGCTACATCCTAGCAAAGATGTTCAACTCCTGATTGCTTGCTGCATCGCTGATGTTTTAAGAGTTTACGCCCCCGAGGCTCCTTATAAAGATGCTGATCAGGTATTTTTTTTAATACCAAAAATCAGAAATTCAAGTTTTTATTCCTGAAAATTGTATTTATTTATTCATTCATTTATGCGAATTAATTAATTAATTTATGCGAATTAATTAATTAATGCGGATAAATGAATTAATTAATGCAAATCAATTAATGCGAACGAATTAATTAATGCGAATCAATTAATTAATTGATGTGAATTAATTATTATTAAAGCGAATCCATTCTACATAACAAGTACTTTTTATGTTTCAATAATTTTTACAATTCTCAAGATTCTCTTTTCAATACTTTTTGTTTTATCGTTGATTACTTTTCTTTTGCAGGTCAAGACCATTTTCTTGTTCCTTATCAAGCAACTGTCCGGCTTGAAGGATCCCAAGGATCCGGCGTTCAAACGATATTTTTATCTTCTCGAAAATTTGGCCTACGTTAAATCCTTCAACATGTGCTTCGAACTAGAAGACTGCCAGGAAATATTCTGCGCCTTATTTTCCCTCATGTTCAAAATAGTCAAGTAAGCAAAATTCTTTTCTTGTACAGAGAAAGTTTTTGTTTTTTTATAAGCAAAATGTCTTTATAATCACGTTTCTTTTTGTAATCATAATGTTTTTTCGGAATCAAAATGTTCTTTTGTAATCACGTTTTTTTTGGAATCAAAATGTTCTTTTTAGAATCAAAATGTTTTTTTAGAATCAAGTTCTTTTTACAATCAAACTCTTTAGAATCAAGTTCTTTTTACAATAAAGTTCTTTTTATAATCAAGTTCTTTTTACAGTAAAGTTCTTTTTATAATCAAGTTCTTTTTACAATCAAGTTCTTTTTACAGTAAAGCTCTTTTTACAATCAATTTTATTGTGGTTTTTTGCGATTCTTTTTGTGATTTTTCAATAAATACTTCTAGTTTTTTTAACTAATTATTTTCTTCTTTTTCAGTGACGAACATTCCGGAAAAGTAAAAAGTTTTATGCTTGACGTTTTGTGTCCGCTTATCACCGAGTCCGATATTGTCAGCAACGAATTGCTCGACATTATTTTGCTGAATATCGTAGAACCAAATAAAACTCAAAAGAAAAATGCTTATCTTCTTGCAAAAGAACTTGTCGTCAAGTGCAGCGACACTTTAGAACCTTATATTCAAGCAGTAAGTTTTTTCTTCATTTCGCTTCCCCCTTCTTCACTTCTTTTTTCTTTTTCTCCTTTTTTGTTTCTTTTGCCTTTTTTTTTTATTTTTGTTGCCTTTTTGTTTCTTTTGCGTTAATTAATTCTATTCATTTTCTCAGGGATCACAGTTCGTCCCCTTGTTGCATAACCCCTTTTTTCCCTTTTTCCCCTGTTTTTCCAATTTTTCCCAATTTTCACCCTTCTCCCTTTATTTTTCCATTTTCTAAAAAATATTTCCTAAAACACCTAAAATCAAGTGTCTCTTCCCCTATTCACCTATTTTTCAATAATTTTTTTTTTTAATTTTTCAACAATTATACTTCAGAATACTTCAAATATTTAAAAGTACTTCAAAATTTTTAAAAATACTTCAAAATATTAAAAAATACTAAAATGTCTTCAAAATATTTAAAAATACTTCAAAATATTTAAAAATACTAAGTTGGTTTAAAATAGTTCAAACTACTTCAAAATCCTCTAAAATATTTTTAAATACTTAAATCGACTCTTAAATGTTTCAAAATAATTAAAAGTACTTCAAAATACTTCAGAATGTTTTAAAACACTTAAAACTACTTAGAAATATTCCAAAATACTTGAAATTACCTTAAAATACTTAAGAGTACTTTTAAATACTTCAGAATATTTAAAAATACTTAAAATTGCTTTAAAATATATCCAAATACTTCAAAAACCTTCAAAATTCTTCAGAATATTTAAAAATAGATGAAATTGCTTTAAAATAGTTCAAACTACTTCAAAATACTCTAAAATATTTTTAAATACTTCACAATATTTCAAAACATTTAAAAATACTTATAATGCCTATTAAATATTTCAAAATAATTAAAAGTACTTTGAAATACTTCAGATTGTTTCAAAATACTTAAAACTACTCAGAAATATTCCAAAATACTTAAAATTACCTTAAAATATTTCAGAGAACTTTAAATCACTTTAAACTATTTAAAAATACTTAAAATTGCTTTAAAATAGTTTAAAGTACTTCAAAATCCTCTAAAATATTTTTAAATACTTAAAACGACTCTTAAATATTTCAAAATAATTAAATAAAATACTTCAGAATGTTTCAAAATACTTAAAACTACTTAGAAATATTCCAAAATACTTAAAATTACCTTAAAATACTTCAGAGGACTTTAAAACACTTTAAAATATTTAAAAATACTTAAAATTGCTTTAAAATAGTTTAAACTACTTTAAAATCCTCTAAAATATTTAAAATTACTTACAATTATTTTAAAATATTTTTAGACATTTCACAAAACTTCAAAACATTTCAAAATACTTAAAATTACATTAAAATACTTCAGAATGTTTCAATTTACTTAAAACTACTTTAAAGTATTCCAAAATATTTAAAATTACCTAAAAATACTTCAGAATGCTTCAAAATACTTCAAGATATTTTAATATACTTAAAATTACTTTAAAATACTTCAAAATACTTCAAAATACTTCAAAATACTAAAAGATTTCAAAATATTTAAAAACACTTTAAAATATGTAAGTATACTTAAAATTAGTTTAAAATTAGTTTAAAATTAGTTTAAAATACTTTATATTACTTTAAAAGAATTCAAAATATTTAAAGACACTTCAAAATTGTATTGAACATTTTTAATTGAACAATATTATAAAAGTTAACATTTTTTTTAAATTATTAGTATCTGAAGTATTAAATAAGGTATACAATTTTTTAAAAATATTTAAGAAGTATTTAAACCGCTTCAGAGTACGTTTAAATACCTCGAAATATTTAAAAATACTTAATATTTGCTTTAAAATATTACCAAATTTTTCCCAGCAATAAAAAAATATTTCAAAGTTTTTAATAATACTTAAAATGTCTTTAAAATATTTCAAAATACTAAAAACTTGATAAAAAATTCATAATATTTCAAAGTGCTTATATTTTTAAAAATTTACAATAACTTTAAAATGTTTACAAATACTTCACAATACTTCAAGATATTTTAAAATACTTCAAATATCTAAAAATACTTGAATGTCTTTCAAATATTTCAGTATACCTAAAAGTACTTCAAAATACTTCAAAATACTTCAAGATATTTTAAAATACTTAAAATTGCTTTAAAATATTTCAAAATCTTTCGCAATAATTCAAAATATTTTACAATACTTAAAATTACTTTAAAATATATCCAATTACTTCCAAATCCTTCAAAATCCTTCAAAATCATTCAAAATATTTTAAGTTACTTAAAATTACTTCAAAATATTACAAAATACTTCAAAATACTTAAAATTACTTTAAATTACTTCAAAATATTTTTAAAGAAACTTGAAATACTTTAAATTGTTCAAAATTAAAAATAATTACCTTTAGTAACTTAAATTCTATTTAAAATTATTTCTGAAATAATAATTTTTTTTTTTTCTAAAATCCCCTTTTTATGAAAGAATATCTCCTTTTTTAAAATTAGAAATCAACTTTTGCACCCAAAATTAAGCGAAAAACGACTGAGATCCCTGTTTTCTGTATCCGTGCCTTTCTTGTTTCTTTCCCTTTTGTTCAATTTTTCCCGCCACTCTAGTTGCTCTCTTTAAATTTTCAACCCCCAAATTCAATAATTTTTTTGACCAATGATTTGTGGTTGATGCAAACCATAGATTTATATCATTATATTTTTTAATTTTTTTTTTTATTAATTAATTAAATTAAATTATTATAAATCAATAATTCCATACTTTTTATTGAATGAATTAAAAATTCTTTTTTATAATGAAAACTAAATGAAATAATCCAAATTTTGCAGTTCTTCAATCACGTCCTGATTCTCGGAAAAGAGGAGAAGAATCTTCAAATTGCCAAGAAAGTTTACGACCTGATTTACGAATTGAATCACATTTGCCCGAGTGTTTTGCTCTCGGTTTTACCACAATTGGAATGCAAATTGAAATCCGCGGCTGAGAACGAGAGACTGGGTGCCGTTGCACTTCTTGCGCGTATGTTTTCCGAAAAAGGCTCACAATTGGCCATTCAGCATGCACAACTCTGGCGCGCATTTCTTGGAAGATTCAACGACATTAGTGTCTCTATTAGAATCAAGTGCGTCCAGTACTCTATGCACTTTCTTCTCAATCATCCAGAACTCAGGAAAGACATCACCAATACCCTCAAACTCCGACAGCATGACGCCGACGAGAATGTCAGATACGAGGTCGTCATGGCCATCGTCACCACTGCCAAACGCGACTTTGAGGTCGTCTCCGACAGCGAGGATCTCCTCGAGTTCGTCAAGGAACGCACTCTCGATAAAAAGGTATTTTTCGTCCTTTTTCCACGTCGAGGGTTTTTAAATCTTCTTTTTGATTTTATAATCTTTTTTGTTTTTATTTTTGTAACGGTTTTCTATTTTTTGCTTTCATAACGTTTTTTTTACTTTCATAACGTTTTTTCTTTACTTTTGTAACGCTTTTTTACTTTCGTAACACTTTTTTACTTTTATAACGCTTTTTTTACTTTTGTAATGCTTTTTCTTTTACTTATGTAACGTTTTTCTATTTATTTTATTGCTCGCGTAACGCAGGGTTTCTAAAACTCTAGAAAATCTGGAATTCTCATGGAATTTCATTATTCCTCACGGAATCATGGAAATCTCATGGAATTTTCAATCATATCATGGAAATTTATTTTTTTAATTTAATTTCTTTACTTTATGGTGTTTATTAAGATTTACCAAAATTTAATACCTACTTTTTTTTACAGAAAAAAATTCAAACTTTTTCAAAATACTTAAAATGTCTTTAAAATATTCCAAAATACTTAAAAGCACTTTAAAGTACTTCAGACTATTTCAAAAAACATCAAAATATTTTAAAATGCTTAAAATTGTTTTAAAATATGTGACGCGTCTCGAAGAAAGGTACCTTAGCATCAAACGAAATTAGGTTATGTTTGATGGTAGTTTGAACTTGATTAAAGCTTCCTTTTTAATTAT
>WNHD01002422.1:8759-23804 GCA_011057455.1 Ganaspis sp. Gsp50 | reverse complement strand
TTTTTGTTTTATAAACTTGTATTGAAAGCTTGAAACCAGATCAACCTTGTATTGTGGATTGATAGTCTTCAACTTAATAAACTTTCTTATGTGTTAATCTATTATATATTAAATTGCCTTTAGAACAACTTTTTTGAGTTTTTAAATTAAGACCACATTACATGTTTTAATTATTTCTCAAATACCCAAATGAAACTTTAATGTTTATTTGTTTCAAATTTCGACCAATTTAAAGAATGTTAAATATTCTGTACAAAATTCCTTCTAATTTGTGGATTAATGTGAAATTTCAGAATGACATTTGTAATAATTTAGGAAATATTGAATGTAATGTGCAATAATGTTTTTGTAAAAGTGAATAGTGTCGATCAATGGCTGATCTTTTGCAAAACTCGCAACTATGTTCACAATCAGTTAAAACTTCATTGTAATTTAAATTAAATATCTCCTGATCTATTGCAAATGCCATTCTAAGATTTGACATGCGTAATCTACACATTTGATGCAAATTTTTACATTATAATTTTAAAATGTTCGAAATGGTCGAAGTTGTAAAGAAATAAACATTAGTTAAAAGGTTCTTTAATTTACTATTAAAAACACTTCTAATTTTATTTATTTAATAAATATATCATATAAATATCAGTATTAATAAACCAACCTAGGCTGGTTTATAAATGAAGGCTGGTTCAATTTCAAATCATGCGGGTAAACCCTTGATGGTGCAGATTTAACTATTATTGAAATACGTTATTCTTTATAAAGAATACGAAGACACGTATCTTTTTATTTTGTCAAACATTTTTTTTGCCGAGTAATTAGGTTTTGAAAAATTTGGTATAAAACATTTTTTTAATCAAATTGATGATTTTTTTTAAATGGCCACGTTTTGTAAGAAATAAGATTTTTAATTTTCTCTTTTGATTTCAATAGTGTTTTAGATGATGTTTCTTAACATTTTTGAAAATTTGAAATATTTAAAAAATTAGCAATATTTAGAAAATCGAAAAACTCGATTCTAAGAGAAACGCCATTCCTAATTTTTTTGAAATGTTTTTTGTGAATAGATAGTAATAAAACAAATTTTTTACAATAGCTTTGATGACCGCTGAACTCAGACAAAAACGCAAAATTTTTTTTTTGAAAATACCAAAGTTCGGTATTTTGGTCTTTCAGTTGGAAAAAGATTTTGTTTAACCTAATTGGACGGCTTGAAAAGAATTCTTTTTTATTCCCGTCTTTTTTTGTTACTTTTTGATATTTTTTAGTAATCATCGAAAACTCCACCTTCTAAATTTTGAGACTTTTTTGCCAAGTTCTTGAATTTTATAAAAAACTACTCTTTTTTAGTTTTTTGTTTATAACTTCATAGAAAAGGCTTCAAATCGAGAAACTTACTGAATACAAATTTTTCGATTTTTCATTTACTTTTCGGAAAGAAACACAACAAAGTTATGTAAAGTGTTTAAATACATTATTTTTTGTTTTTAAACTTTAAACTGAATTTTTAAAGTGAGTGCATATTGTTATTTTCTTTAAAATATTTTATAGTAAACTACTACTCAAACCACAAATTGGCTACTATTTTATTTGGAATTTTGAATATCGGAAAAATGTAGTTTTCGATTTTAAAAATGAAAGAAAAAAGTAGTAGCCATGGAGGACCCATGACCAGGACGGTTAAAATTAAACATTACGTATTAAAATACTTTCCATAATTTTGTTGTACTTGCCCAAAACATCTCAAAAGTTAGGCGGTGTTTTTCGATGGGTGCAAAAAAATATCAAAAAATGACGGGCATAAAAAGAAATATTTTTTCAAACCGTCCGATTTGGCAAGAAAAGCCACATACATACATATGAACTTTTGCTTAACGCTTTGTATATATATACTTTTTAGATGAAAATGAGTTGATTTAGACTATTTTTGGAAAACAGAAAATCCGCACGATCAGAATGCTTTCCTATGAGGAAGCAAAAGTGAAAATTTTATGGGTTATAATACAAATTGAAACTTTAAATTAAAAAAAATGGAAAATATCCAATTTTTGTAGAATAATATGAAATAATTATTTTCATTTTTCTACAGTAATCCGCAATTATGCAAAATAATCCGCTACATTTTAAAGTTAATTTAATAAGAATTTCAACAATAATTATAAATCAGCAATAATAATAACATTAAATTTATATTTTTGTAGGATATAAAGAAGTATTTAGATAACGCTGTATGGAAATTAAGGGAACGAATGAATCATCAGGAGAAGAAAGAGGACAGAGAAATACTTAAACTAGAAGCAAGGATCTCTGCATTAGAGAATGAATTGGCAAGAAGGAAACTAGACGAAAGAGAAAGAGAGAGAAAGAACGAGCAACTGGAATGGAATAGAATGATGGATGCCGAAAGAGAAAGGGAAAAAGAACGGAAAAAAGAAAAGGAGAAACAGCGCGCAGAAGAGATGAAGAGAGAAATGGATAGAGAGAGAGAGAAGCAGCGTTATTGGGACCAAAGAAGTAGAGACAGGAAATATTGACCAAATTAAAGAACATAGAGATCTATCTTTATTATTTTCTCTGACTTTTTTTTTAAATAAAAATAATAAGCCAGACATATGACACGTAAAGCGTGTAAAATGGCTTCATAAAATGATTTCTCAAGTTTCAAAACGATATCTTTTTCAGTTAAAGTCAGTAGTTGAAGCTATAGACTTTGTTTTGCATCAACTGCCATTTTAACTTGTCAAAATATCCGTGTGAAACTTTCGGAACCATTTTGTTAAACTTTGAAGTGTGTTATTAATAGGTGCATTTCATTTAAAACCAACTGCCTATCTTTTGTTTCTCAAATTAACGTTTATTTTAAATACTTGTATTACTATTATAAATTTACTAAATGAATTAAAATAAATGTTTTTTTATAGATAATTTAATGTACTTTTATGTAGTATAAACATTTTTAGAAATTGGATTAGTTTTCAGCAAGAAAAATGTTGATGAAACTTTAATGTTCAGTTTCCACCATCTTCGAGCCAATTTATAAAAAATGTTATACCAGGTGAAATTGCATTTAATTGACTATAAAAAGCAGTTATAATTTTATTTATTTAGTAAATTTATAATATTAATATGATTATTTTAAATATTCCTTAATTTGAAAAACAGAATATGGGCGGTTGATTTTAAATGAAATATCCCAATATCTGATTTTTTTTAATGCACAATCGTTTTCGTTTCTTGATGATAAAAAATAGTTTCGTTTATAAAAAAACACTGTATGTAAGAAAGATATCAAACTACGTAAATAAAGATTTACACATAAATAAAATTCAATGTGTTAAACACTCGGTATTTTAATTTTAACCTAGTGATACTATACCTAAATAGTTATATTATTTGAGAATACTATTTGTGATACACACTGGAAAATTTGTTTTAAAACCTGGAATTGTTATGGAATTTCATAATTCCTCATGGAATCATGGAAATCTCATAAAATTATCATATCTATGATGGAAATTAATTTTTTTATTTAATTTATTTGCTTTATCAAGTTTTACCAAAAATTTATACTTTTTTTTACAGAAAACGACTTCAAAAGATTAAAAAATGCATAAATTTTTTTAAAAATATTGCACAATGCTTAAATTTTTTTTAGACTAGTTCAGAACCTTTAATATTACTTTGTAATACTTTGAAAGCATTAAAAATATTTTTCAAATTACGTAAAATACTTAAAATCATTTTCAATATTTCTAAATACTTCCCAATACCTCAAAATACTTTCAAATACTTTCCAGTACTGCAAAATATTGTAAAATACTTCAGAATATTTAAAAACACTTAAAAATGTTGAAATATACCTAAAATTGCTTTAAAGTACTTTAAATGATTTCAAAGTATTTAAAAATATCAGCATTGTAATATTTCAGATTACTTCAAAATACTTCAAAATATTCAAAAATTCTTATAAATATTTAAAACTTCATTAATATATTTTAAAATACTTAGTTACTTAAAATTATTTTAAAATTAAAAGTAATGATCTTGAGTAATTTCAATTGTGTATAAAATTATTTTTAAAAAACTTCCATTATTGTAAAAGTAATTAAAATTTGTGCAAAATATTAAACAATACATTTTTTATTTAAAAAAAAGAATATTAAAAGCTTCATCCACATTTTTAAATTTCTTTCATGGAAATCATAGAAAACTCGTAGAATTTTGTGATGAAAAATTTGTAGATGCCCTGAATCATGAAGAAAAACAAAAATCGTAAATGACAAGAAAAATTTGTATGGAATTTTCATGTCTGTCCCTGAAATATTAAAGAATTAAATTGTGTATATTATTTTAAAGATATATTTTAAAGATATATTTTAAAGATATATTTTGAAGTAATAGGTACTGTTTTTAAAAAAATAACTGTATTTATTGTCATTAAATATTAATTTTTGAATAAAATATCACAAATTGAACCAATTATTCTTTAATTAAATGAAAAGTTTGAATTTTTGATATCAATTTATTTGAATAATAATTGATTTGAAAAGCATGTTTTAATTAGGTTCTTTACATAATTTGGTATTTATATTTTTTTAAGAACATAGTTTAAATAGGCACTGTGAATAAATTATTTAAAATATTTGTTTCTAAATAAATTATTTGAAATATGCCTCAAAATATACCAGATTACACATATTTTTTATTCTTATTTTATTATTATTATCGAGCTTTGAATATAATTTGCATTAGGTATAATATATAATTACATAATAAATAAACAAATAAAGGGATAATTTAATATTTATCAACGCAGTTATTTTATTGAAAGCACTAAAATCCACATTCACGTGTTTAATTTTTTAAAAACTTGGAACAATTTTGATAAGCTGCTGCTATTTTCACAATGTTTATAATAAAGGATAATTACTTTTTATCATTTTATTACTTTCAACTTTATCCAAATATTGAAGAAAATATGTTCGAAAGTCTTGGCAGTTTATTTATTCAGATGACAACTTTGGAGTTCAACATAACCTAAAATCCGACTTCATCAATTTTAATCAATAAGTAAAAACAATGTATTGTTTTACATCTTACATCAATATTACTATTGAACGATATATGTTCAAACATTTTATAATTATACATAGTGTGAATAACATGTAAATAAAATTGATTTGAAAAACATATTTTACTGCATTACCAACAGCCTCTGTCAATGCTGGATTAATTTTTATTCTTCAGCTTCCTAAAGAGGGCACTGCCATACTTTTCCTTAGTGCATGCAAATTTAAAGAAAATAATTTTTTTAAACAAACCAATTGTACATTGTCAAAATTAGATATATATTAGATATATTAGATTTAAATTTATAAAACCAACACTAATTTTATCAAAATAATAAAGAAACCTGACTATAAACACCCCATTGTATACTGATTCAATACTGCCGCCATTTTAGCATTATATTTGACAATAAATGGTAAAAATCATTTGTAAAAAAATTTTTTTTCAACAAAATATAAAGTTATGAGGAGAGAGCAGTGTAATAACGAGTCCTTTTCTTTGTGCTAAAATATTATTTTAAAATTCCTTTTGGCTGAGGAGAAATTCAGCCAAAAGATTTTTTTAAAAAATAATTTTTTTTAAATAAAATTCACATTTATGAGCAGAGAGCGGTGTATTAATGTGCCCTTTGTCATGTTCCAAAATATTATTGAAAAAAAATTTTTTCTTTACGAGAAATCCGGCCAACAATTTTTTATAATTTTTTTATTAAAAAAAAAATTTTTTTAACAAAATTTAAATTTATGATCAGAGAGCGGTGTATTAACGTGTCATTTATAATTTCCTAAAATTTTATTAAATATTTCCTTTTTGTTTACGAGAAATTCGGTCAAGAAAAAATTATACATTTTTCTAACAAATTTTCTATCTCCGTAGCACATGGCCTTAAGAAGTAAATTGGAATTTTTAAAAAGTATTGAAAAATGCACTTTATAAAACTTTATGCATCTGAAAAATTGACAAAATGATTTCAAGTTTGTCTTATTTTCCTCATAACTATATTATTTACTTTTCATGTTTTAACAAGATTTTTATTTATTAAAAAGTGGGTAGTCTCACAATTTCGACCAGCAATGTGTGCGTTGTCACGCTTTTTTGAAAATCATTTAACTGAAAATCGCTTTGACCGATGTGAATGAAATTTGGTACAGTTATTATACTCATAGAAATCTAGAAATGGACACAGGAATTTTTAGAAATTCTGATTCAACAATTTTTGAGCACTTTTTTTCTTAAAAAATACGGGTTTTTCATAAAATTTTCTCTATGATGAAACTTTTAATTTACAATTGAAAAATTTAGATTCCTTGCATCGTAATGAATTGATTGACATATATAGAGTATATATTTTACCAAGAATTGATGGAGTAAATGACAATTTTTTTATTATTTTTTATATTTAAAATTCAATTTCTTAAATACATCTTTTAAAATTGTCCTTTTTCAATTGTAGGTCCTTTGCGAAAAATGTTCTTCATTAAAGCATGAATTGATTGACTTATATAAAGTATATATTACACTAATATTTATAGGAAAAATTCCATAAATTAATTTTCCTTTTATATTAAAACTTCAATTTTATTATATAACTTTTAAAATTGTAGTTTTTTAATCACTGTTCCTTCGAGAAAAATTTTTTATACTAAAAAGCAAACCGCTTTGTATTAATATAAAGATTATATATTACAAAAGTGTATAAAAAGATGTCACTGTTTCATTATTTTTGACATTTAAAATTTTTTCTCTATGAGCAAGCCAAAATTTTCATAAAATGAACATAATTTGCTACTAGCTTACTATCTAAATATAGTTTTTATTATGTAGGTTGATGTTTAAGTAGAGAAACAAATTGTATGCAAAAAACGGATATTTTTTAAATAAGCTGAGCCGAAGAAAATTAAGAGCAGCATTTTTAAAAATCCTTTCATACAAATCTAGATTTTAATAAGTTCAATAATTATTTTTCCAACTTATTGTACAGCAATGAGAGAAAACTTTACTTGAACTTATGCAAATCATTCATAGAATAATTATTATTGTTGTTTAACAAGTAAGTGCTCAAATCAAGAATAAATAATCTTCTTTGAAGCATAATATTTTAGTCAAGAAAATTTTATTCTTCACTCCAACATGGCTAATATTAATTATTTTAAATCCAAGCATATTCTTTTTGTACTTGGATTAAAAAAGAATTCATTGCAGGTCGGAGAATATTTATTTCTTTTTATTTTTTTAAATAAATAAAATTGTGATTCTTAAAAGTAAACAGTAAAATGTCATGATCGATTCTTAAGACAATTTACTATTTTTATTTTAAAAAATACTCTTAAAATGTATCTAATATCTGTTTATTATTATAATTATTTAAAATTGTATTTAAATTTTAAAATCCAAGTTCACATTTAACAGCAAATCCAAAATATACCTACAATGGTGTAAAAAATATTATTTTAATTTTAAATGTATATTTATTTGTACCTTCTTGTAATTTTCTTTAAAAATTGATATCAATTATTTAAAATTCTAAGTTGTAAATCCCAATGCTATTAAATGTAATTCTAGATTAAGCAAATAATGAAAATCACGAAACTCTAACAATAATTAAATACAACGAAATGTCAAAACCTTTCAAGGAACAATTGAAAGCAGAGACGACCAACTTTCATTCTGTAGCTGTGGACAGAATGAATGAATGAATGAACGAATTAATTAAATTGTCGATTAGTGTTATTAACGAGCAACAAACGTGCGCTAGAAACTGAATTTTGAAATATTTGTTAATACATTTTTCTTACAATACTTTGTAATGCAGTGATAGCACCTACTTTTATCAGAAAGTCAATCCTTATTAATACATTTTTAAAATAATTTCTAATCCAAATGAATCCTTTTATAATTACAATAAAATAAGTATTTTTAAACATCCACATTTAAGACTTTTTAAATTCAAATCAATCCCTTTATAATGAAAATAATAAAATCAGAATAAAATAAATACCTTTTGAATATCCACAGTTTAGAGTTTTTAATGCAAACGAATCCCCTTTCAGTGAAAATAAAGTCAAATTTATATTAATATTTTTGAATACCCACACTTAACAATTTTTTAATTCAAATTGAATCATTTTATAATTAAATTTAAATCAATATAAAATGAATAGTTTGAATACCCACATTTTTTATTTTTTAATGTAAATGAATCTTTTTATAATGAAAATAAAACCAACATTTATAAATGCCTACACTTCATATTTTTTAATCCTATAATGTATGGTTTTATAATGAAAATGAAATTAATATTTTTTAAGGTAATAATTATTCACATAATATTTTTTTTCTTATTGTAAAATGAATCCTAAAATTTATCTAAAAGAAGACTAATATAACAATATAATGTTTTAATTAAATAATTGTATCAAGTGATTTTATTTACCTGTATTATTAAAGTGCAATTAAAAATTGTTTTAAAATTTAGATATTGAATCAATAGTTTTATTAAAAATTCTCATAATTTCATTTTTTCAGAAAATGTAAATTTTGATGAACTATAAATGATATGTTTGATCTGAAAAGTATTTTAGTGTTAATAGTGGATTTTATTAAACACATATAGTTGTGTATAACTAATTTTAAAAATAATATAACTTTGCTGATTCAAATAATATTTATTGCAAATAAGAACATGAAAGTATTCAATAAATAAATTAATTATAATTTATACCAAATTAAACGTAATTTTTGTACATTATGTTTATTTACAAATGTATATAATCATGCTTCAAAAGTTTTGCGATAGTCCCAGAATTTATTTAAACGATAAATTACTGTAAAAATTGCTTAATTTTGCAGATTAAACTATAACACTTGTTTTATAACTTAAAGTTGGAGTACTTTCGAATTTATCGTTTCTAAATTCAAAAATTACTTTTCAGTATAATATTTTATACAATTTAAATTAGTATTAAATTTAGAAACTAATGTCTATGCCGATTTAAAATAACTTGAAATTTAAATTTGTAATTATGATAATTATTTTGCATTGATTAACATCCGTTTAATCATTTAGACTCAAAAATAATTTTGTATTTAGAAACGAAAATAAAATTAAAGTCGAAAGTGAACCAACTTCAAGTTTTAAAACAAGTGTTAGTTTAACCTGAAAAATTGATCAATTTTTAAATTAATTTATCTTTTTAATGAGTTTCAGGCATAACGAGAAATTTTTTTGTGCTTATTATTGTATTCACAAACTTTCATATTTTTTTATTTTTCTTTAAAAACGTTACAGAGGTTTGCATCTTGGCAAAATGCAAGATTTGCGTAGTTTCAAATTGACATATTTTATATTTCTAGATTGAAAATTACGAAAATACTTTGAAATTTGAAAACTAATCATTTATTTTAAAAATTAATAAACAGTTTTTAAGAATTATGCTGATTTTAAAAAACACAGATACAGAATATTTTAAATTTTGATAAAAAGAAATCAAGTATATTTATGCACAACTCATGTGAAAGTTAATACATTTTCGGTATCCAAAAGATTTTACTTTAAAGTTGTTGTTGTTTTAACAGCGAATTCAAAATCTACCAATAAAGGCGTGAGAATATTATTTTAATTTTAAATGAATATTTGTAATTTTCTTTAAAAATTGACATTAATTATTTAGAATTCCAAAAGCGACAAATATTTATTTTAATTAAAAAAATCTTTAGAAACACCTCATTTCTTTAAACATATTCAAATTAAAAATTAACAAAATCATTTCATTTTGGTCATATTCTCCAAGAATTTTATCGACTTAAAATGAATTTAATTCATAAAAATAATTTTAATCATTATACTTTGTTCTTTTTAAGAAATTTTCCAATAATCAAACTTTTTGTGGACTAACGATTCTGGACGATAATTTTTAAAATATGTTTAAATATCACGTAAAAGACAAAGTCGAAAATTGAATTCATTACATTTAAAAAAACAAATACAATTAATTATTACCTTTTTGTATGCAATGATTGCTATTACAATTTGCTTTTCCTAATACTTTATTATTTCCGAATTTTTTGCCTACATTTTAGAGGATGCTAAATCTCATTTTAAAAACTTTTATTATTAAAATTATAATTTTTGACAAAAAATATTTTTTAAAAGTATGTGAAACTGTTATTGTAAATGTTTTGTATTTGTGAAACATACAATAATATAACAAGATTTCGATTTTCAAACTTGCTAGTTGACGCGCGCCTTCCAAAAATTATCGGCAACACAGCATTTTGCAAACTCCCCACCGACCGAACGGAACGTCAGCAGCCGATCAAGAAGCACCCAACCTAATCTACGTGATTGGTTAGCGTGTAGTATTGGTGCGCGGACGGCTTGTCTGTGAGACGTATCCGGCACACTGCAACGTCTTTTCATGTGCGAGCACCCATACGAAGTCCCACGAATCGTGATAGACGAATTCGAGGTCAAGTGAAGGAAACAGATGTTGGCGGTCCGCGAGAAGAGAAGAGGAGACTGTTGGCGAGTGTCGCTCACTCAAAAATGCTGTATGCTACACCCGAACCGACAGAAGTAAAGCTATCTATTAAAAGATACTATCCGCGCAGAGATGTTTAACTGCTCGTATCATCTGTGCTTATAGGATGGTATCAACGAGGGCTGAGCAGGTCCTTGTAAGTGTTCCACCAGCCGAATTGTTGTCGAGGGAAAGGGAGGAAGTTTTCCTTCTTTTCAGAGAAAGAAATTCCTCTCTCTAAGCAGTGGAAAACAATCCCAGCAAGGACCGCATCTACAAAGAAGCGAGGTGCAGACTCCTAAACAGATAGCAAGAAAAATGGGATAAAAAGGCAGAAGATCGATGGCTCACCGCCAATCCCCTGTGGATGACACACAGCACATCCCTCTTTTATTGGATTAACTGGGACACGGAGAGACAGACCATGTTCGCCGGTATAAACAATGAAGTTACACCGAAGAACATGTTAGAGCTGATGACTCTGTCTCTGGGAAACTCGCGGTTCATCTAGTCCTTCATCAACTCAATTATAAGAGCAAAGGATCTCGATGGCCTTAAACAAACGTGAATAGCTTTCTTTCTTTTTATTTTTGTTTCCTCACAGGAAGCATTGTAGTCGTTAAGATTTTCGATTTTCCAAATTTAGTATTAATTGCATAAAATTTTTTTCCTTTATAATATTTTAAGTAATTATTGAAAAAATTGTATTCCTTGTATCAAGACGAATCAATTGACATATACAAAGTCTATACTTTACCAAGAACTGATAGAGTAAATGAAATTGTTTTATTAGTTTATCAGGATAAAAGGAATCAATTGACGTGTATAAAATATTTTTATTACATACCAGAAATTCATAGAAAAAATGTTACTTTTGAATTATTTTTGACATTTGAAATTTAATGTTTTAGTATAACTGTAAAAATAACATTTTTCCATAGGTAATAGTTTCTTCTTAAAAACTGTTCAGAGTTCCTTTCTGCAAAAAAAAATTCTCTGTGAGGAAGCAAAATGTTCATGAAATAAGCATAATTTTCCGCTTGTTTATTTTATATTTGTATATTTTTTATTTATTGTTGTGTTTATTTTGTCTTAATTTATTTTTTGAATATTTTATTTTGTTCTTCTGTCCTTCTACACTTTTTAACCTTATGACAATATTTATTTTTGAATTTGTTGTACAGTCTTTTGCCGATTTTTTAAGTATTCACGCATGATTGCAGCAGTTTAAAACAAAGTCGCTACAGTGACAGGGATGGAGCGCCACCCTCGAAGGCTTCTGACAGTCTTCTGACAGTTCAGAGGGTGGATCAGGGCTCCAAAATAAAGGTTAATGGGTTTTTAGTGGGTCGGGCCGGTAGTAGTTAACCGGTTTATTTTTATTTTCATTTTGTTTGCCAACCTCACATACCCTCGGATTCGGCCACGAGGGATCTGCTTGCAGATTTCTCCAAATATTCCCTAAGCGAGAAAAAACATGATAGCATACTCGTGTGGTTCAATTGAAATTATTCAAGTAAGCACGCCAACAGCACCATATTTTGCGTTGCGCTCACTAAAAGATTACATGAAGAGTTTGTAAGGTAACGTGGTGAGCCTAAAGTAAGCTCAGCGATGTCCGCCCCACGGTAAGCTTACACTGTAAGGTTATGGCAAGGTTACACCGCAAGGTCTTGGTAAACTTACTCTGTAAGGTCATGGTAAGGTTAAATCGTAAGGTCATGGTAAGCTTACAACAAGTTTACAATATCAAGTTGTTAGCTTACATGTAAGCTGGACGTAAGCTTACAGTAAATTTATGCTGTAAGGTTATAAGACTGTTAGCTTACATGTAAGCTTGAAATAAGCTTACAATTAGCTTACGGTGTAAGATTGTTGTTTCTAAATTGAAAAAAATTAATTAACACTCTTTTTTGGGACACAACTATGCATATGAATCCTAAATATACTAACAAATACTAATTTAATTTTAAAAAAATTTTATTCCAACGAGTTTCGAACCTATCAATCGTACCGCGAAAGCAAGCACATTTAACCCCACGGCTATCTAATACTTGCAATATATTTCAAAAAATTTTCTTGATACTTTACTATGGAAATTTCTCTGGTAAAGTATGAAGAAGATTTTTTGAAATATTGCTTGTGTTAGATAGCCGTGAAACTCGTTAGAGTAAAAATTTTTAATATTAAATTAGTTTTCGTTAGTGTATTTAGGATTCATATGCATAATTGTGTCCCAAAAAAGTGTTAATTAATTTTTTTTTAATTTAAAAACCACAATCTTACACCATAACCTTACTGCAAGCTTACTTCAAGCTCACATGTATGCCAACAACCTCACAACCTTACATTGTAAAGTTGCTGTAAGCTTACCACAGCTTTACCGAGTAACCATACCATGACCTTACAGAGGAAGCTTACCATGATTTTGCGGTGTAATCTTACCATGACCTTACAGAGTAAGCTTACCAAGTCCTTGCGGTGTAACTTTACCATAACCTTACAGTGTAAGCTTACCGTGGGGCGGACATCATGAGTTTACCCTGAGCTTACTGTAAGTTTACCACGTTACCTTACAAACTCTTCATGTAAGCTTCTAGTAAGCTCAACGTAAGATATGGTGTTGTTAGGGGCATGTTTTACAAGTTAGGCAATTTTGAAAATTATAAATAATATATTAATTTTAATATTTTATTTATAGTATGATAAATGTAGTGCTCTTGTATGTAATAATCATCATTAAGAGGGGGGGGGGAGGATAATGTATTTTTTGCATTAAAAAAAAATTAAGGAAGTGCACAATATCTCAGAAATATTCTGTCCAAATTTCACGCCGAATGGAGCAAAATTAACCAAGTATTTAGCGTTCATTTCTTTAGAATGCTAAACAATAACAAGTGACGCAAACATTTTATTTTTCTTTTCGTTCACGTAATGTTTGTTACCGAATTTCGAACTGAATTTTAATTATTGTTTTAACCATATTTATATTAAAAACCATTTTATTAAAGCTCTATGCTCTCTGGAACTGGCATTAAGTATAAAACAATTATTGAGTTCTATCTTAAAGTTTTAGTGTGCAAATCTATAAAGCCTTTTTCTGGAAATCGTTATTTTTGAAGTCCATGTTCACCATAACTCAAAATCTACTGAACCAATTGCTTTGAAATTTGTCACACTACTTCGTCACATAATTCACCAGGTATTCCTGGAAGCTTTTTTGTTATTTTTAATAATTACTAATTTTACAATAATAAATTAGCTGGATTTTTCGTCGAAAATCAAAAGTTTTGACTTCCAAGTGCTACAAGAAATTAAAAAATCAGTACAAAAAATTCCCCTCCAGAGTTACCTCCAAAAACATTTTTAATAAATACATTTTGATTTTTTTATTTCAGTTTATTTTCTTACGAGTTACAATGAACACCGCAAAACAACTTTGTTTCGAGGCGTTCCGGAGATTCATTGTCACTCGCTTAATTTCCAATATTTAATATTGAAAATGTAGAAAAATATTGTGCATATGTTGCACTTTTATATAAAAATTAATTAAATTACCTGACACTATCTGTATCGTGAAAGGAAATTTTTAAAAACATGTCTTTTTCTCACCGAATTAACATTATCCCTCCCCCCTTAAATCATCACAGCATAAATCAGAAAAATTTATATTTTTGTTCTAAAATTTAAATTTAAATATTCAACTCTTCAGTTTTAAAACATTAACTTTCTCAGATATTTACTCCAATAAATATTTATTTTTTGGTGAATAAATATTTATTATTTATCAAAAAGTAATATAGGTATTAAATATCGAAAATATTACATTTCTTTTTTAAATGTTTAAGAATATTTTAATATTTTTAATAAATAGATGTAATAAAAGAAGATATGGTTGTCCAGCTGTTTTAAAGTCGCATATAAATGGGCATTTCACTTTAACAAAAAATCACAATAATCGAGTATGTTATAAAAACCTGAATTTGGAAAACAATGAAGAAGCTAAAAAACTTATGTTAAAATTAGCCTTGAAATGTGACAAGGATCCCATAGATATTTACTACAAAGTTTTGGACAAGTACGTTATTACTATGCAATTAGATTTTTAAATATACTTCAAAAACCATTCGTATAAGTATTATGCATATATATTTCATATATAAGTCACATGCAATGCACCTATATTCTCAGATGTGCTCTCAAAGAGAGTTTTCCTTTTGGAGCCAGCTGTATATTGCATTGGAATGTGGCTTACCTAAATATTCCTGTTATACCCAACCACTATCATCTATAAAATTAAACAATATCAATCTTTCTTTAAAACCAACTTATGGTATTTAAATACGACATTTAAATACATTTTTGATCTGGAAACAATTGAATTCATGGTTTATTTTGTACCAACTCTTCTCCCTAGGCGGCTTCCATAAATGCTGTCACAGATATGGGGGGGGGG